>JALIZH010014523.1:0-35063 GCA_030522465.1 Rhipicephalus appendiculatus
ATAGTACGTTGTTTAATATCGGAAAATACGGAAAGTATGCGTTAGGAGCTCCGGCACCTTTAGAATGATGCCACAAAAAAGAACCTGCCCAATCACATCGTCACCTCGGTATTCTCGCGAAAGACTGTACATGCCGCAAACAAAATCTTAAATGAGATTCTGAGGGCTGACTATAACCTATATCTGATAGGTATAGGTAGTGTTTAATCATGGCTTATATATTGTCACGTGCGCTTGTTTTTATATTTTTATGTAACGGGTTCATTTGGACGTATAACCACGGCGGTGCGAAAACCACACCCGAGTATCTGGGAGCCTTCCATATTACTTTAGAATCTTCTGATAAGCTTGAGCGTGCAACGAGAACAATAGAGCTTATTCTGCAACCAACCCGGCCCCCTAGCGAAGTAGATTTAAGACTGGAGGATGTATATGCATTTAAATCAATCTTTCTTTCTTGCCTTATTTATTTATTTATTTATTTATTTATTTATTTATTTATTTATTTATTTATTTATTTTGTACTGAACAGCAATGGGCAGTGGGGATGTGGCTTACAAGGAAGAGGACAACTGGTCTATCATAAAAACCTTTGTTCTGGTGCGCTGCTCCGCTATACCATCTGAGGGCTTGCTTACCTAGAACGCCTCCTGACAATTTATTTATTTATTTATTTATTTATTTATTTATTTATTTATTTATTTATTTATTTATTTATTTTGTTGGCTCGGTAAGAGTATTTACCTCCAGGATACTACAGCAGGATTTTCATGCGGGTTGTGAGCAATATTTCGGTATACGAAGTTGTGTTTCTGAATCCAGTCCCGCATATCCATGTAAATATTGGGACAGGCTCTCACATCATCAAAGCGACATCGGCAATCATTTTCGCGCAGCATTGACAGTGCACAAAGACTGTTATTTTAGGAAATTCAAGTCCGTCCCCTATGCGGTCTTATATAATCTGGTGTCTGAGCTGTGTGTACACTCGTAATCATGTCCTACGTAAAGTGCTAGATATAGACAGGACAATACACCTTCTTCAATCTGGTTTCCTGGTTATAACTAGCACTTTATGCGGGACATGATTAAGAATGTACAGGAGGGATGGAAAGGAACAGGCACAGTGCGGCGTCTACACTTTCGGCACTTTCGCAATTCTGTTCAAGCTGTTGCAGCCTGGATGGTAATAAAAAGACACTAGAGTCATATATGATGCAACCAAAAACCATTCTATCATCTTTTTATTGTTATGAAGGTCAGAGCGTGATGAGAACAGCGCGCCGATCTGTTCGTGTTCCTTTCCATACTCCAGCATATCTTTTAGTTTGAACGTCGTGCTCGTTTTCTCCGAAACACCGTTTCCCACAGTCAGTGTTGCACGAGCGTTTCCCGCAGTCAGTGTTCATCGCAGCAGCCCACCTCCCTATTAAGTCAATGTATGGGGCAGACCTTGCGCCCCCCTTCCCCCCTTTCTTCCCCCCCCCCCCATTCCATCTTGCGCACGCCTATGTCCAAGACAACGCATGAGTTGATGAGGGATCGATTTCAGCTGACGCGCGAAGTCATTGAAGCTGATCGCATCAGAAATCTTGGTAGTGCTTGCGTCAGCTCACCCTCCGTCGTTCTCACCACAAGTAAAGTCAGCTCTCTGGGCAGCTCTTGATATCATTTTTACCGACAATTTGAGAATTTATAACAGTCGATAGCACTCACCTTTAACATGTGTGCTGTATGAACGCTATCTTATATTCAATTTTTTGTTCTTTTCTTTTTCTCACTTTTTGTTCTTCGTATGCACCGTCATGTAGGTAAGATATGAAGCGACTGAAAGAATAAAACTGTTGTAAGACAGATCAGTGTGTCGTCCTCTCTCTTCTCGTTGTGTCCTCGCGCTAAAAGTTTACTGCCATGGATTTCTAACAAGCCCAAGCCTCCACCCTTGTGACATTTCCACTACGCCCGAAATAAATTTCCGGCTACGCCCCTGCCATTAACAAGTAAACACACAAAACTCCGATGTCCTCCACGCGCTCCTCTCCGGAGCTAGAGTGTACCGGAGCTTGCAAGCGAGAATGCATCGAGGCTCCTACTTACACATGCTGCCACCTATCGATGTGGAGCACAACATCATATGGCGTAGTAAGAGGACTTCTGCAGGCACCTATCGGGTTAGAGAGCAACTGCTCTGATGTGGCGCCAACTTTGATTGCCCTGTCTACGCACGGAAGTTAGTTCGATGGTGATTCTTTTTAGTGAGGGACCCTAACATAAACATAGCGCAGTGGGGAGGCCACCGTGCTCAACTCGGATCCTGGCTGCCAGAAGTGGCTAGCGGATCGGATCATCAGAGCTACAGCAAAGGCAACAATAGCCCGGTACTATAGAGTATCCATCCGAGTTCTTAACTCGGTAATAAAGCTCTTTCTCTCATAGTTCAACAGCATTGCTTCAAGTTCTGCAGGATTCATCCAATCAGCACAACTTCAGTGTTATTTCGTTTTCTCCCACAAAGGCATATTACCAAGAGAGCACACTTTTTATCCTGGCAACAATGTTATTTTACCATCAATTTAGGCATCTTTCATTGGGGTTTCAACGTGATCAAAATACCATTTACAAGTTAGAACTGCTTTGAATGAGGTTGTCTTTGATATACGTTTGCTAAAGCTGGCAAACTACTATTTTCAGCAGTAAAAAGTACGAAGTTCCAGTTTGAAGCCCGAATTTAACACAGACGCACGAGCGTAAGGCTGTTTCCTTTCCGCCTAGCAAGTCACTGGAGGGTTATTGTCACGTGGTTGTGAGGGTGAAGAAGGCTGCAGGCAGCAAGACTGGGAAATACGGAACTCTTTATTTGGGGGAACTTCTGCCCGGAAAACGAAAACTCAAGGCACGAGCGATTCACACTGCACACAGAGGCGAGAACCGTCGTCTAACGTGCTGAGCAGTGTCGTAGCCAGGGGGTGGCACACCGGGCACGTGCCCCCCCCCCGAAACAATTTTTCGCCATGGCATACAGAGCGAAAAATGACCATTTAAAGGAGGTGCCACCCCGGAAATCATGGAGGTGCCCCCCTCCCCCCCCCCCCCCGAAAAAAATTTCTGGCTACGCCCCCGGTGCTGAGCTCCAAGACGCGTTGGCATTTATACATGTGGCAATCGAAGATTCCAGGCTGGTGAACAGTAGCAAGGTTTTTTGACCGGGCTAGTTGGTGAAGATCCATAATAGCTTACAGCGCACTCTGACACACGGACGAAGATGAGACACACGAAGACAAGCGCTGACTAAGTCGCGAAGAGTTGTTAGTCAGCGCTTGTCTTTGCGTGTCTCTTCTTCGTCCGTGTGTCAGAGTGCGCTGTAAGCTATTATGGATGGTGACC
The DNA here is from genome assembly GCA_030522465.1 of Rhipicephalus appendiculatus. Lineage (NCBI taxonomy): Eukaryota > Metazoa > Arthropoda > Arachnida > Ixodida > Ixodidae > Rhipicephalus > Rhipicephalus appendiculatus. The sequence continues at coordinate 3,385 of JALIZH010014523.1, forward strand.
ACGTTAGTTCCAGAATAATCTCGATTGTTCGCGTTGCACGCTCAAGCTTCTCAGTACGATGCAAAACAATCAGGAATGTTCGACATTCCGGCGCGGCGCGCTATACAGTGGTTTTACGTGCAACGGGTCGGTTACTCGCAAGCGCGCGTGGCAACATCTTCATGCAAATAAAAATTATTATTTTTATTTTTTATTGCTCTAACTATTATTAACATTATCGTAAAATGAGAGCTCTTTTCGAGATTTTTCATTTACTAATACATCCAAAATCACGTTGCTCACATTATGCCTTTTACTTCAACCCGAGCGAAGTTTTATAGCCAGCCTATCATATATGACTCTATTTTTGTGTCCGTGATTTGAAACTGATGCCTTTTTTGTGTAAGTTGCTATTTTTACGTGACCTCCGTGCACATAAGCAGTATAGTTTGGGACATGCCCCAATAATAATGTATGCGTATGTGCAAATTCGATATCAACGCTTCAGTAAAACCTTAATTCAGAAACACGAAAATGAAAAAAAAAAAAAACACGCCATTTAAAGGGGCATTGAAACAATTTTTCGGCTTGTTCAGAAAAAGCTGCCGATCGGTAGTCGAGGCTCATGAGAACACGCGAGCCAAATATTATAGCGCAGCACGCGGCCCGGAATTTAACATCAATTCTCAAAGTACACTAGAAATCGTTCCTAATTTAACATCAATTCTCAAAGTACACTAGAAATCGTTCCTTGTTTCTACAAATGCCATACACTGATACCGAAATGATCACGCCATATGCCCAATTTTGAGGCCATTTGCTGATTTGAGCATGGTGACTGCTATAGTAACCCGACGGCCGTGGGAGACTACCACCTGTTCGCGCGCGCTGGCGATCACACTGGTAGTAAGCCGCGCATTCGAAGAACAAAAAGAACGAAGAAACAGTGTTCAAGGTACCGACCGGCGCGTGACGTATTTTCTTTCACCTGTTCCATCTCTACCTGCTTAGCTTCCAGCGCGCTCGTCGGGACGAGAGACAACAATTACAGCTTGCGATAAATCTGTGGAACTCCGCTCGTACTTGACCGATTCTAAAAATTTTTGCAGTCGTCGATTCGTGAGCGAATAAACCCCTTTAATAAAATCATTCGATGGTTACTTACAAAAGTGTTGCAGGGCCCCCTTTATCGTGCACCCAGAACATTGCAGGGAAAATTTTCTTTGCATGATTACGTCTCTGTCATAATACGACCTATATACGACCGCCGCGGCTGGGTATCGAGCCTTCGACCTTATTGTCAGCAGCGAAACATCAGATACTCAGAGGCACTGCACCGACGGCTGAGTGATATTCTTGCAGCTGTGGATACCTCTAGCTCGGATAGCAATATATAAAGAGTTCAGGACTACAATGCACGTACGCACAATGCACATGGGGATATCTTCGAGACGCCGGCGTCGTGCACAAGCTGGTCAAGTTGTTCAAAGTTAAGTGCTGCACCTAAACCGTGACCTCAAGCATTTGGAGCTAGCCGCCACAATTCGCATACTCACAATTTCGTTCATATCCGGCAGCTTGTGTTCGGACTGGAGGTCCGCTTCGTTTCATAAACGACTGATTGACCCACGGAACCCTCGCTTGTTGTTGTTGTGCCTATTCACATGGCTAATACCCACACTGGGAGATTGACCCTCGATATTGTTGATGTTGCCTCTAAGATGGCTCATACCCACTCAGGGAGATTGGACAAGAGCTGATTATATGATGCTTTTAGACTTTTCGATTACTGGATTTCGATAACCAACGCTCTACGGCTTCTTCTTCGTCATTGTCTTCAAAATGTCGTACAGATAGGCTCTTTTGTGCCTGTTAAATATGTACTATCTACCGATATATATTGTAACTCCTCTACGTAAGTTCTATAAAGAGTTTCGAAGGTGATACGCTCAGGCATAATGAATTATCGTCATCATCCCAATCATCATCATCATTAGCAGCAGCATGAAAGTTAACATAGCGCGGCTGCGTAGGTGTGCTTATTGATTTACAGACATGGAGTGGGTACTTTGCTAATTCGCAGATTGATGAATTATAGCATAGTGGGAAATTCGCAACTCCAATTACAGTAGGCAGTGTTCCCTACCTTAAAAACTACCAATGTTACATGCACTGACTCTCCTTTCGTCGCAGCCTGGCTAGCGAATAAGAAGGCGATCTGAACAGGGCCCGATCATGCTATCGCGTTCTACTCTTGCAGACTAAGCTCATATGTCCTCCAAGTTTTTGCTGCTGGCCGCATCGGAGTGATTGACAAAGTGCGGGCACGATGACGATTGCGGCAGCGAGGGAAACACCGAACAGATCATCTGTCGCTGTCAGTGATACAACTTCCATAGGCAGTCTCTCGTGACAGCGCTGACACGCCTCGACGACCAGGCATTGTGTGAGCAATCGATCATTTCGTAGCGTTGGATGATTCGGTGTTCGCATCAGAAAGCGACCTAGAATACCCCCCCCCTCCATGTGGGAGGCCGCAGTTTCAGCACAGCGCTGGACGACCAGCGAAGACTGATTGAGCAGGCTAGCCGAATCGCAGCAGCAAATGGTGCCCCGGAATGATGGCTCCACTTTCTGCGACCTCACAAGCAAACATAACAAGTAAAGCTTCCCGCTATAATACTAAGATCAAGTGGCCTCGTTGAAGGAATCTGACACTCTCGCGTTTCTTATGTGTGTTTTTCACTTTATCCTCTGTCTCTTTCCTTAATGTTTTCGTTCTTACATTTCTGTCACCCATTATCACATCCCATCTGCAATTTATCACGTGAGAAGCAGTAAAAAAAGAAAAGCTAAGCAGTATGGACACTTATATTCCGGTGAGACCTTCACGCTTTTCACACATATAACTTGTATCTTCTTCTCTTTTTTACTCAAGGCAAGTTCAGAAAGAGCATGTGGGCTTTAATAAAGGAGGTCTCAATAAAGTAGTTTAATAAAGACTCAATTCTTAATGAATCCAACAGACATTTAAGCGAAGGAATGGGGAGGGCACATGATATGTTATTTTTAACTGCATTGTAGTAATCATGACGTAAGTGAAAATTAATTAAAGTGGACGAAAAGACCCCTTTTCCTTTAGTGGGGTCCGAATCCACGACATTCGTATTCGAGCCCGATGCAGTAAGTTAATATCCATAGCAAAACAATCTCTGGGATGCATTTTTTTACCCCAATAACATCGCAACAAAATGCGGTCACCATGGCTGAACTATGAGATTAAGGTTTGGTCTGGAAAAGTGTAGCGTGCTTTTAGTTGAAGAAGACACGACGCAAGAAGGTAAAGAAGACAGGATGTGCGCTAACTTCAAACTAACCTTACTTCCCGAAAACCAAGCCACTTCTGCACGGCCTATATAAAAAAGAAAGCAAAAGACACCGTGGTGCGCGCGTGTTAAGATCACCAGAAGTTTGGCACTTTGTGAATTTGAACTGCAAGTGGCATGCCATTTCTGGCCTGACTCGAATTGAGAGTTAAAAAAAAAAGTTGGCTTTCGAGGATAAGCTTTTTTGAAGTTAGCGCTCGTCGTTTCGAAGTCGGCGTTTTTGAAATTTTGAAGCTTCAAGTCAGCGCTCGACACCTTGTGTCGTTAACTTTTTTTTTTTCGCTTCATTGCCGCCGTGGAACTTTGAAAAACTCAGTCAAAGATGAGTTCTTTAAGGTTTACAGCACAAAGCGAAACGTGGACTAAGAAAAAACCCGAAGATGAAGGCAGTGCTGTCTACGTTCTGGCTCTACTTTTTATTTTTGCATATTTGAGCAGCCTGGAAAGCCAAGTACCAAGCACATGAAAGCACATGAAGGGCAAAATTTACGACCAACTGCTTCGTGTTACAAAACAGCTCGTAGTCAATTTTCTGTTCGACAACCCATCTACCCCGTCGCGGGATTCCAACAAACTAATTTGCAATATTCAGTGTTCTCGGGCTTCGAATTGTCGATCAATTCGCCCCCCGCGACGCCACTTACTAGGGTTCTGGTTAGTTCAGCTTCAGAGCGAGCACTCAGAAAAGGCGTTGGTCCTTGGTTCGATCCATGGACTAGTACGAATTTTTTCGCGAACTAAAAAGAAGCCTTCTGTCTGAAGAATCTATGCGTATTTTCTGTTAGCTTTGTGCTACAAACGGAAGACTGTCAATTCTCCCTTTCACAACCATTCCGCCACCTTGCGGAATTCTGTAGGACAGACTCGCAGTGCTCTAGGCTTCCGCGATTAGCTCCGGTAGCAACGGCGCGTTGCTGGAGTTGATCGCGGAGGCCAGGCAGTGCTGAGCATACTTTGAAGCATGGGCGTCATTTACTGTACAGTTGGGTCACGAACTGTGAGAGAGCCTGGCCGATCGCGCTCGACCTGTGAGCAGCGAGGAGACACAGCAGCACCAGTGCAGTGGCCCGAAGATTGTTCGTCGAAAAGGAATATTCTTGGAGTGAGCGCGACGGATGGTGACTGCTTCTGGAGTTATCGAGTAAAGATTGAGGGTCTAACGGCTGGCTGGCGAAGAAGCAAAACACAAGCAATAAGCATTTCATTTAGCTATGAATTATAGGACTCGAGTTCAAAGGTTATGAAAAAACTCCAAGCATAATTTAACCCTTTGTGCGGCAGTGGGACACATACGTCCCACTTTTCTGTCTACAGAAAAAAATTTCTCCCACATCACCCGTTGCAATTAGCGCAACATTAAGTCACTCATATCTTACCTAAGTCTTCGTAATCTCGAAAAAAATTCTTTTACCACGCTTTCGCAGGGCGGATGTAGTGTTACAATAGCGTTGAATTTCGGTCAATTTTTTTATGATCGCTTCTGAATTTTCCTCTTTTTGAGATACATAGAACCTACCAATCAAAATGCCGGATAATATCCTCCTTTTCTGGTTTTTGAGAGAGATGATCTTAGCTTCCAGTCATCACGTGTTTTTGTAAGTTTGCGAAATAACTTGACCAATAAATGCATCGGAACAATCCCCCTTCAAAATTATCCCGCTAATCGCGCAGCGCAATTGCGGATATTAATGCGTGGAAATATTTTTCTCGGTATTATATACCTCTTGAAATGTAGCCACATGTTCAGGAATAACATCTGTACTCGAAAATTTCAACAGCAAAAGCTAGGACAGCCAAATGGACAAAAAAAAAAAGTGGTCGATGCATGCGGTGAAGTAAGCTTTACAGGGACATACCACAGCGCTTTGAAGGCTCAAGAGACGCAACTGCAGGCGGCGTTCTCCTGCTGAAATGAGGTCCGCACAACTTTTCTCTTCACAACTTTAGAAGTGATACTCTGTGCCACTTGCTTCGGCCGTTTCATCCCAAAATTCCCGTTGATGCAATCTCGAGGTGGTGCCTTCATGAGGCAGTGGGACAGTGTTTTCCCACTTTTTGAAAACACTCTCATGAGTCAGTGGGACATATATGTCCCACTTTTTTTTCAGTAAACTACTGGCTTCATTTTGATGAAATTTGTTTCATACTATTTCTTTCTAGTTTATATCAATAAAGCACAGCCGGTTTTTATATTACCATGTCAAAAATATAGGACGACCGACAAAGGGTTAAGTAAACTTTCCTTCACGTTTTTTATTTCTTTCAAATTCAGTTGTCCCTAACCAGGCAGATATTTGCAGAATTTTTACCTTTGATTATAGGGCTTGTGTCTGACTAGAGCCGACGCTGACTAGTCTCCTAACTCTTGGCAGGAATGTAAATACGTTGGTCAGGAAACACGTGGAAAGCACATTACATTACATAGAAAGAGAGCACCTGTAGTAGTGATACGCACAAACGAAAAGCAGTTCTTAAAAAGTTTGCTACAATACGTATGTATGCTTGTTGGAAGGCCGTGCGACTGAGATGGACAGTTTGCCTGTGCGTATACTTGCTAGGCTGTCTATGGAAGGTTTCACTTTGCATTAATGAGTGAAGCCATCTTGGATTGTTAAACGAATGACTTGTCAGTTTTGTCGTCACGTTATATTTATAATGTCATGAAATGCGGAGTGCACCAGACCAGCTGTGTTCATGAGTACGAGTCTTCCACAGAACTCTTCAATCAGCTGTTAGAAAACAGCAAAATTTAATAACCCAAGATGGTGGCACTCCTGATGTATTCTGTACATGTAGGGTCCAACTGACAATAAATCTTAGATACGACAAGTTCATCTTCTGTGTGTCTGTTTTCTTTGTCTTGTGGTAAATCTGCGCGCGCGCTACCGAGTTTTCAGCATAAGTATGGACCAAAAAAGCCCACAGATTTTTTAAAGCCAGAGGAGTTTTCCGTCCACTCTAATATCTTACCGCTGTCAACCAAATGATTGCGTTGATATCGGCAGCCTGGTACACGTCTCACTTAAAATAGCGTGCTGGAACGAGACAATCAGGGTAACTGCTTATCGGCTTGTTGGGAGGTCATCTTCAAACGTATTGAAGCGCTGACACCACAACAGACACATTGAATGAGCATGATAAAAAAAGCGCTCTGTGTAGTCTCTCGTTTCATAATTGCATCGATGTACCTGCTCTAGAAAAAAAGATAGAAAAACGGGACCAGGCAGGAGGGAGCAGAAATAGCAAGGTGCTTCTTCGATTGTGTCCCCAAGTTGTATCGCTGTTTAGAAAGTTTTTTCAATCAATTTGTATTTTATGCACTTTAATATGGAACAAACAGTGCATTTGAATAAAAGACACCTTGAATGGGCCCTTGGATGCAAATGACGTCCGCTTTTATGTGAATGCACATCTATTTGAATTTCAAGTGCACTGCCTCATCCACATATAGAGTGATTCTTCTGAACTGACCGATTTCAGTGAGATGTAGTTTTTTTTTACAAAGTACTGAATTTTAATGCGGTGCGTGGCAAAACATTGAAAAACGTTTACAACTGCACGGTCCTTTCCTTTTTTTCATGTGCAATGGCGAAAACAAAAACCGAATAAGAATTAACGAAAACCGCGGAAAGCCGGTGTTGAAAATTACCAGAGATATTTGCAATTTTCCTAGATATATTGGCCCTGGTTTCGTCCAGTGTCCGTAGGTTATGCCGATAGACATGATCCTTCAGCAAACCCCATGAGCAGATATCTGGGGACCGTAGATCTGTCACCTGGCAAACCTATTCGATGAAATCTCGCGGAACGTCGCGGTTTTCGTTATTTCTTATTTATTCCTTCTTTTTGCTTAGTTGCACATCAAAAAGCGGCACGGCTCATTAAATTCTCATCCTTCATTATTCTTTTGCCGCAAACCACATTAAAATCGGGTAATTAGTAAGAAATCTACAGCCCGATAAAATAGGTCAGTTCTAGAGAATCACTCTGAGCTATGCCTGACAAACTAATCGCTTAGTTTAAACTAAATAATTCGCGATAACAAGATACAACATGCCTGGTTTGATTAATAATAATAATATCTGGGGTTTTATGTCCCAAAACCACGATATGATTATGAGAGATGCCGTAGTGGAGGGCTCCGGAAATTTCGACCATCTGTTGTTCATTAACGTGCACTGACATCTCACAGTACACGGGCCTCTACCATGTCGCCTCCATCAAAATGCGACCGCCGCGGCCAGGATCAAACCCGTGACCTTCGGGTGAGCAGCCGAGAACTCTAGCCACTGATCCACCGAGGCGGAGCCTGGTATGATTCTGACATCCCCGCAAATTTTAGGAACACAAAAAAAAAAAAAAAAAACAACTCCAGAAGAATGTCAACCGCAATAAAAATCCTTAATGGAAGCTTACATCAAAATACAGGAGCATCTTTCGCGTTTGCTTTCCACAAAAACACAGCCGGTGTGACCGGGAGTCGAACAAACGACCTCAGGGTTCACATCAAAACACGAAAGCCTGTTAGCCACTACGGCAGGTACCGTTTAGTACGTTGGTCAAATCGAAAAATATTACACTATACATATTACACTCAGGAAGAATTACAATGATTCCGAGAAAAGACGTGCGCAATCAATCGTCACCTTGGTAGACTCGCAAAAGACTGAACATGCCGCCAACAAAAGCCAAAATGAGATCGCCAATGCTGAGTCTAACCTATATCTCACATAGCTAGCGTTTAATCGCGTCTTACACAGGTGCCCCAGCTAACTCTAGCCAGAGTTTAAAAATATGCCGACGAAGTCTATGACGACGCGATCATATGCATATTCCTTACTAATGCATGACGTCACATTATTTTTTGTTTTATGCTTAATTGATTAATTAAGCATGTTAATTAGCCAGCTTTTGAAGCAATGAAGCTCGGCAAGAAATTTCCATGAGAAAAATGTAGATCACTTAGCAAAACGTACGATTAAAAAACAGTATGTAACCTTCTATCTATTAAGTATTAGCGTTTTTTTTATTAATGCAGATGACCGCGAAATAAAAAAAAAGGTGACAGCTTCACCGCAAGGGTGAAGCAATGAATGCGATAACAACAAATTGTAATGTTATACGAAGTGAGGCTGGCAGCTGTTTTGGATCCGATCTCACGCAACTCTACAAAACGCTGGTTTAAAAGGATACGGCCGCTCCAGGGACACTCTTCGCACGTTCTCTTCGCGTTGAGAGCGCAGCACGTAGAAGGGTATGCGAGCCGCACGCTGACGGCTGCCGAGATAGCGAGATAACGCGCGCGCCGGCGACGACCGCGCTCGTAAAATCAAAGGTCGCAGTTACTGATCGAGGGAACCCCCCCCCCCCCCCAATCGCGTCTTTACACGCTCGTTAAAGACGGCGGGGCGTTTCCAACAGGCGGGGGGGGATCTTATCGCATGCGCCTCAGAGCGGAGGATATTGGCCGGCTCGTTTTATCTCCGCTTCAGACGCGTTCGTCACCCCCACTCGCACGCTATTACCCGCGGGTAGAAAGTACGATGCGCTGGGGGGATGTTATCAATTTGGATTTATACGCGACATGACTGTGACGGCAACGGCGACGGCAGAAACCCGTCGAGATTATCCATATAATTGCTATCACAATAAAATAAAATTAAAAAAAAACGCATGACATGCTCGCGTTCGTGCCTAAGCACGCCGTGGTTCTGGTGCTTCCTCACCCCCTAACGTTCGGCGCACGAACGACATGCTTCCCTCGCGGCGGTTCATGACAGCGATAAGCCTACGCAGCGGTTATCGCTTGTGCTGCCTCTAGCGAAACGTGTGTCAACGCACAGCCACCATCGTCGCTGTCTCGTCCAGACAGTACACCCGGCCAAATGCTGTGGTCCTCTGCACGCAGAACGTTAGGGAGCACTGCAATAACGACGCGCCTACACGCACGAACGGCTATGTCAAGTGGTACTTTTTGTATGTTGATGGCACCTGTAGTAAGCAGAGAGACACCAATGCTGGATAGAAAACGAGAAACTGTCTAATTGGGCATTTTGCAAATCGAAGTACAACTTTCTTACTATAACTTTCTGCACAGCTTCACTGCTTCAAGAGTTGGTTAATTAAACATGCCTAATTAGGCGATTAAGAACACAAAACACAGCGTGACTCAATCCATGGAATAGTCAGCAACATATATGTGGTCGCGTAGGCATGTTTTTGAAATCTGGCTAGAAATACCTGGGCCACATTGTCTGTGCTGTAGTTGCAATTATTAATAACTAGTTCGCCGGACAATGAAACATACACACATTATCTTCTGATACGGGTGCCGTAGTAAATAAGGGCTCCAAGACGTTGACACAATCTTGTTTGTCTTGGTCAGTGCCTGAACGTTCTCGACTCTATCTTTCCTATATAATCGTAACGAAATCCACCGGGAGGAGAGGGGAAGTACAAATTATGTTAGAGAATGTGACGAAAATGCCAAAAGTGCGGGTACACGTTTGCACGAACGTAGTGTCTAGTGCAGTTCTGGCAAAAGATTAAGTAGATTGATGACTGCAAATTATATGCTCATTGAAAGTTTTTCTTTCTTTCTTTCTTTCTTTCTTTCTTTCTTTCTTTCTTTCTTTCTTTCTTTCTTTCTTTCTTTCTTTCTTTCCTTCTTTCTTTCTTTCTTTCTTTCTTTCTTTCTTTCTTTCTTTCTTTCTTTCTTTCTCTCTCTCTCTTTTTCTTTCTTTCTTTCTTTCTTTCTTTCTTTCTTTTCTTTTCTTTTCTTTTCTTTTTCTTTTCTTTCTTTCTTTCTTTCTTTCTCTCTTCTCTTTTCCTTTCTGCCTTTCTTTTTTTCTTTCGAAAACTCGATCAGATTACATACCCTCACGACCTTAAAGCAAACTTTCCATGCGGGTTCTGTACAATCATTCAGCATATTTCGTTAACTTGGTAAATCCGCATCCGCATTCCCATATAAATGTTTGGACGGTCCCCACATCATCATACCGACATCGGAAATTATTTTCGCACTGGATTGACAATGCAGAAGCACTATTCTACCACGAAGTTCAAGTCCGTCTCCAACGTCCTCTCATATAGTCTAATGTCGGAGGAGCGGGTACGTCTTCGTGCTTGATTATCGAACCAGGCTTCTACTAATACCCGTCGGCACCTGTCAATGCTACACCGAGCTAGGAGTATACGTGTCGAAGTCTCGGGCCCCCTGTGTTAAGGCCAAAGCCTTAGATGGCTGATCAAACGCAGAAATGGATTATTGGCTGCGTCAACACGAGTGACGCAAAAAAACACCATAACGTGATGGCGTCACCATATGACGTCGCCATGACGTCACAGATCACCAAGTTTTGGGATCAGCGACGTAGGAGGTAGTGAAATTGTCAGGTGAGGCACAGGAAGCTTGCAATCCCTGCAATACTGGAGGCAGTGCAGAACGGCGTTAGGAGCAGAAAGCTTTCATTGACTAAGAAGAAAAAAGGAGATGGCTTTCGCCTTCGAGTTGTCATAGGCGAATGCATTAGGAACTCTGTGTTTTAGCATTTGCACTATGGGACTTCTGTTAATACAATTATTGTTGGGGTGTTAGGTACCAAAAGCCCGATATGATCACGAGGGCGTAGCAGAGGGCTCTGGAAATTTTGACCCCCTGGGGTTCCTTAACCTGCACCTAAATATTAGCACTTGGGCCTCTAGCATTTCGCCTCATTTGAAATGCGGCCGCCGTGGCAGGGATTCGATCCCGCTACTTTGGGGTCAGCAGTCGAACACCATAACCACTAAACCACCATGGCGGGTAAGGGGCAACGGGTGTTAGCATATTGAGGTATCAAACTCACTGGAGCATATATCCTGGGCACTACAGGGTTACCTTACCTCATTTTTTTTTTTGTGTCATTGTCTTTTGTTTTTAAACGTCAAGACATGAGAAGGGAGGCTATACCACAGCCAAGAAATTGATGCCCAACAAACCATTGGCATAGCCATAGGCAGATAAAGTTAGCCCCCCACCCCACCCACCATAATTCATGTCTTGCAAGTATGTACAGACGGATTCACTGTTAAACGAGAATACTTGTGAGCGTGGCACGTCCGGATTTCGCTTTCTAGCGAAAACCCAGTGGCAATGATTTGTATAAGACTACTACTGGTTGATCACAGTGCTGACTCGTTACGACAACCTCGATCAGTGCACGACCAATGTTGCCATATCCCATCGCCATTAAGGAAAGCCACAACATGAAAGGTGCATATTCGAGTGCTCCCTTTTACAGTGGACCGTAGGTACTGTACATGCACGTAGACATAAACAAACGGACCAACACAACGAAAGGAGAATTGGTACCCCCCCCTTCCACCGCGTCCGAAATAAATTTCTCGCTACGCTCCTGCAACTAACAAATAACCACACAAACATCAATGTATTCCACGCACTCCTTTCCGGAGCCTGCAAGCGAGATCGCATCGCGGCACCTATCTAAATCTCGTGCTGCCACCTATCGATGTGAAGAACAACCTCATGTGGTGCAGTAAAGGGACTGCTGCAGGCGCCTATCGTTTTGGAGAGCAACTGCACTTATGTGGCGGTAACTTCGATTGCTCTGCCTGCGTATGCAAGTTAGTTAAACGGTAATTCTTTTCAGTGAGGTACCCTAAACAATTAACAAGCACCCAGAACAAGCTCCATATTCTCTACGCGCTCCACTCCGCAGTGGGCAAGAGAGAATGAATCGAGATACCTATCTTAATAAACACGTGCTGCTACCTATCGATACGGAGGATAACCTCATGTGTCATATTAAACACACTTCGGCAGCCACCTATCGGGATAGCTAACAACTGCTCCGAATGTGGCGCTAACTTCGATTGCTCTTCTCGCGCACGGAGGTTAGTTCAGCAGTGAGTCTTTTTAGTGAGAGACACCAGTGGAAACGCAGTGCAATGGGAGGCCACGCTGCCCAGTCCGGGTCCTGGCTGACTGAAGTGGCTAGAGGACCGGGGCATCAGAACTACGGGAATGCCCATAGACGCCCGCACGGCCCCGCCTATCACCTTGGGGAGAGGACGCAGTCTGCCCCATAGGTTTGCTCAGTTATGACTACGCAGGTTTTGGACTATAATGGCGGCCAATGGCCCCTAATTTTGCATTCCGAGAAGTGTTTAGTTCCCATCTTTACTTCAGGAAAGCTAGGGACAAAACGCAAGCAGTTGTGAGAAGAGGATGATAGCCTTGTTTTCATATTTTTTTTTCATCTGTGAACTATGTTGTCCTGTGGGCTCGACGAGGGGGGGGGGGGGGTCGCAGAGGTGAAACTTTGCCTCTCCTATTGGGGAACCCTGCGCGCGGCTACGGGAACATCAACGGCAACCCCGGATAAGAGCGCCCGCAAGTTGTAGTTTGGTAATGAATTAGTTATAGTTCTGCTAGTCTAACGGTATTCAATCAAGTTCCACAGTGTCAATTCAGTCAGCAGAACTTTTATGTTATTTCGCTCCCCTCCCTACAAATCAGATTTCCAGCAGTGCACACTTTTTATATTGACTACATGATGTTATTTCATAATTGATTATGGACAGTTTCATTGGTGTTTGAAAGTCATCAAAGTATCATATTAATGAGAACTAACAGACAATGATGCCAAGAAAAGTATAGGGGATGTTATTAGAAGTCATTGTAATGTAAATGTGAAGAAAAAAAAGGTGGACGAAAAGATAACTTGCTACCAGCAGGGACCGAACCTGCGACCTTCGAATAAAGCGTCCGATGCTCTACCACTGAGCTACGGTGGCGGTCATCCCTCCGCCCACTTTATAGGGTATATATGTGCATAAACGTGCGAGCGTCAGTCAGCGCCGCCTGTTGCCATTATGGCGAGTGTGGAACACTCTTTTTGCCTGTTGGCGTCACGTAGCACGTGATCTCATTACGGGCTGGCAACTGACCAATAATCCCTCGCATACCACCTGAAGGCATCAAGTCTGCCAGAACGAGTCCCTCGCTATGAATGAAGGAAAGAAGCGTAAGTTTAAGGGCTCGTTTTCTTTGTTACACACAATATTAATGAGAACTAACAGACAATGATGCCAAGGAAAGTATAGGGGATGTTATTAGAAGTAATTGTAATGTAAATGTGAAGAAAGAAAAGTGGACGAAAAGATAACTTGCCACCGGCAGGGACCAAACCTGCGACCTTCGAATAACGCGTCCGATGCTCTACCACTGAGCTACGGTGGCGGTCATCCCTCCGTCCCTCTTTATATGGTATATATGTGCATTTAAACGGGGGAGCGTCAGTCAGCGCCGCCTGTTGTGTGGAACACTCTTTTTTCCTGTTGGCGTCACGTAGACGCTACTTGAATTTCTTTTCTAGGGATCTTAGAGTCCGTAAGTTATGCACGATCACGATATGATCACAATCATGATCACAATCATGATTACGATATGATCACAACCATGATCACGATATGATGACCGTAACTATTAGGTGGAAAAGAAAAAAAAATCTACGAATCTGTAAACCTCGTACCATGACTACTGAACCATACCGGCGCGGTTTTCACGAAATGGCAAAGTATATGACACCCTGTTCACAACGGTGCGGTGTCCCCCAGGCTCTTGACAGCGGAAGGCGACCTAATGAGTGGAAGATACGGTACAGAGCCCGACATCCGAGGAAACCGAATACAGCCGAACGAACGCCTCCAACGGCGAGACCAGTGAGAGTTGTCTTGCAGGCGCAGGGCGCTACTCTTTTCCACGCATGATCATTGCTGAAGAACCTTCGATGAAAGTTCACAAATCTCTCGTCTTCCTTGCTCTAGTCGTCGGCAATGTCATGGCTGAACAAAACGGTAAGCACGCCCATTCGCTTCCGTAAGCGCGTTTGTAAAGTGACTGTCGCAGGGTCACGTGACCATCTCAGCGTCGACGACTCGCGATGCTGCGTTGTTCATAGTCTGTGCAAAGAGGGACATAACCACTTAAGCACTGCGACGAAGGCATCTTAATTATTAATTATTAGTAGTACTCTTCAATGTACCGACTACTACATTATTATTGTTTTTTGTTTGGAAATGAAAAGCCCACAATAACAAAAATTCGGCAGATCCCACTGATTCGGGAAGTCGATGTCATTCGAAGCAGTAGGCGATTAGTGCTTTATACGGGTTTTTTTTATTGCTCTGAGTCAAGCTTTGCGGGTTGGATTGGCTTCTTTGTGCATTTTGAGTAGTTTTAGCTATGTTGTGGGCAGGACTGCAGCGATGAAATTCGAAAAAGCCTCCTATCGAAGGATGCAATGTCATAGCCAGGCACGGCGAGCATATTGTTCGAGAATTTTTAGAGGCAGCCGCAATTCAAAGGTTTGGTGAAAGATGTGTCAGCAGGCAATCACTTTCTCTCACCAAGAAGGAAGTACACTACCTACAACGCATGTCGTTTGAATAGGATATTTTTACCATGTTTTCTTTTCTTTGCCTTGTGTAACTGCCATGGCTTGTTTGGTTTTATCATGTTTGTCAGTAGGTTTTAGGTTTAAATATATTTTTTACTTTCGTTTTGTATATCGGGGGCAGGCTAAATGTTTTAAGATTTTTGACTGCGCTGTCACCATTGTTTCATTGTCTTTATCGGTAACTTGCTGTCACGAGGCTTTTTCGTCGCTTCATTTCATCTAATAATCTTACCGTTGCTTTGGTACGCGCCATAAACAGGCTTTGAGTTCAAAACAATAAATCAGTTGTGAGTTCAGTGGTGTGTGTATTTGTGTCTCCCTAGGTGTTCTGTCTTTTTGCGCTGCTAAAATCTGTCATAAATACGAAAAAACTTGCCCTAGCAGCCATTTTAGTTAAGTTCATTTCCCTAGATGATGTACAGCATTACCCTAAGAAACGCGCGTTTTTTTCAATATGTATTGTTTGGAACGTTTCACAATCCCACATTGTCTCGTTCAGAAAGTTTCCATTAATCTGAAGGAAATCTTCTTTAGCTCTAAACTCACTAGTGCTTTTTACAGCTTTACTATCTTTATTCGTGGACTACTCGTTTTTAAAACTTCTTTTTTTCGTGCCGCCAGGTCTCTCACGACAAAATTCAGAACATTTGCTAAAGCCTCGGTTTATAATGGCTTTTGAACGAAAATAAAACAATACAGTGTCGTTTACAGGAAATCAAAGCTACAGCAATTACGAACTGGATGTCGTGCGCCTTCGGAGGGTCCTTTTCCAAGAGAGGAACTACAATGCTACATCGAGGCCGACCAACGACACGTCTGAGCCGACCATCATAAATGTTGTCTTTTCGTTCAAAAGCATCATGCACGTGGTAAGTAGTGATTACTATAACTGCATAATCTGTAAGCAAGAAATCAAGTCTCAAGTTTTTCTAGTCTCTACAGGCATTGATTTAAGACTACGAAAGTGGTCCTTATATGAAAATAACCTGCACATAGATACATACTAATAAGTAATTTAATCAATAACACTGATACATCTTATTTTCTGATTATGTTATCCGCAACAGGATTAAGCGTGCGTGAACAACGAAAAATATAATGAAATAAACATCAGCGTCTGTCGTAATTTTGGATCACTGCTATGAGCCAGAATACATTACTTTCCAATTTCTTAGTTAAAATGTCAAATCTAATGCCGTTTTATCCTTGATATAAATGTAATTCCGCGCGCCACTGGAATACATATTTCATCTACATGCATGTCTTCCTGTGGATTTATCTTTATTGGCTTTACATGGCAGTGTGCGAATCCTAACAGACACGTGCAAGCCGCCGCTCCTTTTTCTTTTTTTCAGAAGGGTGAAAGCGACTGGTTCACGGGTGCTGTCTGGCTGTGCGCGGTGAGCCGTCATTCTCAAATGAACAGTCACGCAACAAAATCACTACTGAAAAAAAACAAACTTGATTAACTTTGATATTACATCAGGTCGTTCGTTCGCTGTTTCACGAGTACATTAAGGACAAAATTATGAAACGTGGTCATAGTATGCAGAATCGCCGTTCCGTGCTGCGCTGAGTCATGGAGCGTTCCCAGCTCGAAGTCATATATTTTTAAGAAGGGTAAAACATATAAAAAGAGCCCAGAATTATCAAAGCTGTTTTCTTTTTCGCAAGCATGACGACACCTACAACCATCAACATTATGGGGTTTTTCCTTTCTTTTGCAGTAAATGAAAAGAAGCGATTAATTGAACATTGCCCGCAAATTAATTATGCTAGCTGCAGACACTATATCTTGGTATAGCATACGTATGAAAAATACGTCTTTTAATAAGCATAAAGCATGGTGGTCTCAAACACGTGGCCAGCGGGCCGCATGCGGCCCATGAACCTTTCGCTAGTGGTCTGCGTCTTCACATGGAATAAAGTATTGCGACTTTGCTAAATAGGGCTTACATTGTTTTCTTGCCTACTGCAATTAATAGAGCTTTGTTCGGGTAAGCCAGACACGGGACTGGCCTCGAGCATTTTTTTTTTGTGAGGCACACCATGCGGAACTATAAGTTAAAACATCACTGTGGAGCCAAATGTATATTTCAGAATCGGCGTCCAGATTTTGATTGTTCTGGAAATCAGTTTTCCTATGTTTTCGAAATCTGACGTCAAATCCCCTTCATTAATGACGAATATATGAGATATATAGGAAAGGCGTTCTTGCAAACGGCAACGTTATAGGTGACATTTCGCTCAAACTCTCACCGCCACCGCCCCCCCCCCCCTCGCCCTTTGATCTTATTATCTACACTGTCCCAGCCCTTATGGGAAATTTTGTGGCTGCGGCCCGCCGCTGGCTGAGGTGAGATTGAGACCCCTGTCATGAAGGATCCGCAACGGAACCGCCTTAGGACCATATATTTGACGTATAATACCGACAAATATTTCTTGCATGTCACAAAACGAGCGACAATAACCAGACAGCTGTTTTAGATGTGAAGCATCTTATGGCGAAGCTTAATCCGGTGGTGGTGGTGGTGTGCCGCGTGCCCACCCTTACTGCGCATGCGCAAACAGTTAAAAAAATAAAAATAAAAAACCTCCTCTCCCCCTCTCTCTCCTCTAGGCATCCCCCCCCCCCCCCGCGGCAACGACACCCTCACTGCGCATGCGCCTCCCTTCCTCTCTCCCCCTCTTACACTCCCCCCTCTCCATCCCTGCCCGCGGCGTCTAACTCCCCCCTGCGCATGCGCGTCCCCCCCTCTCTCTCCTTTCCTACGCTCCCCCCTCTCTCCTTTACGCATCCCTGCCCACGGCGTTCACACTCCCACTGCGCATGCGTGTCACCCCCTCTCTCTCCTCTCCTACGCTCCCCCCTCTCTCGCCTCGCGACGCCGACGCAGGCAGCGTCTGCTAGCGAGTTTCTTGGTTGAAAAAACCGACTGCTCGCGCTGCACAACCGTTCACTGGCCATCCCGTATATATGGCAATGGATCTTGACCTCCAAGGTGGTGCCGGTGGGAGATTTCTCCTGTGCGTTGTTGAACAATAAAAATTCGCAGCGTGCGCGTTAACTAAAAGCGGAGTGCGGGTCTCTGTGTCCAGTCGGAGTCTTCTGTCTCTCATTGCCCATTAGCAGCGATTGGCATGTTCCAGTAGGAAACACTGCTCCATCACCGCCTGCTTTGCGCCTCCCCAGTTTTCTCTCCTGCGCAACGCTGCGATGAGCGCCAGCGTCAAGGCCGCCGCCAGTGTAAGCGTTAGCGCCCGCTGCTTCACATCTACACATGGTTCCCTTTAGCGGGAGATGGTGTAATTTTTTCTTTTTGTCAGTCGTACTTATTCGCGTGCAATAATCATTGGATACCGCAGTACTGGCATGACCATCGGTTGACTTGGAACCCAGGAGAGTTCGACAACAGGACCGTCCTCCACTTGCACAATAGAGAAGTCTGGGCACCCAACGTAGATGTCATAAATGCGTAAGTTTGAGGAATCTTTCACTTTGGCGTTGCTGGTGACACGATATGTTGATACTGTACGCCGCGGTAGAGCAGTGGTTAAAGTGCTCGGCTGCTGACCCGAAGGTCACGGGTTCGATCCCGGCCGCGGCGGTCGCATTTAGATGGAGGCGAAATGGTAGAGGCCCGTGTGCTGTGCGACGTCAGCGCACGTTAAAGAACACGAGATGGTCGAAATTCCTGGAGTCCTCCACTACGGCGTCTCTCATAATCATATCGTGGTTTTGGGACGTAGAACCCCAGATGTTATTATGTTGCTACTACAGGTCGGGTATTCGAACATAAATATTTAGAAACTATGGACCACAATTACCGAGTCTAGTGGGAAATAATTCTCAGCTTCTAAACGTATAAAGACACAACGTGAAAAATAAATGATGGTTTACAACATATCTCGTCCATTTTCCTTTGGCGCAGGCGAGGCTGCCTGAAAGTAGGTTGGTTTTCAAGGCTCAAGTGATTGGAATGCCTCTGACAAAAAACTCAAAAGAAAATTAATGCTGGCATTGCTAAGAAAAAAAAAAAATCGACAGATCCCACGCCTTGGGGAGTCGATTTGATGCGAATAAGTCGGCGACTAATTGTGTATGCTGTATTTTAGATGTGAAGCATCTTATGGCGAAGCTTAATCCGGTGGTGGTGGTGGTGGTGGTGGTGGTGGTGGTGTGCCGCGTGCCCACCCTTACTGCGCATGCGCAAACAGTTAAAGAAAAAATAAAAATAAAAAAACCTCCTCTCCCCCCTCTCTCTCTCCTCTAGGCATCCCTCCCCGCGGTAACCACACCCTCACTGCGCATGCGCCTCCCTTCCTCTCTCCCCTCTTACACTCCCGCCTCTCTCCATCCCTGCCCGCGGCGTCTAACTCCCCCTGCGCATGCGCGTCCCCCCCTCTCTCTCCTCTCCTACGCTCCCCCCCTCTCTCTACGCATCCCTGCCCACGGCGTTCACACTCCCACTGCGCATGCGTGTCACCCCCTCTCTCTCCTCTCCTCCGCTTCCCCCTCTCTCACCTCGCGACGCCGACGCAGGCAGCGTCTGCTAGCGAGTTTCTTGGTTGAAAAAACCGACTGCTCGCGCTGCACAACCGTTCACTGGCCATCCCGTATATATGGCAATGGATCTTGACCTCCAAGGTGGTGCCGGTGGAAGATTTCTCCTGTGCGTTGTTGAACAATAAAAATTCGCAGCGTGCGCGTTAACTAAAAGCGGAGTGCGGGTCTCTGTGTCCAGTCGGAGTCTTCTGTCTCTCATTGCCCATTAGCAGCGATTGGCATGTTCCAGTAGGAAACACTGCTCCATCACTGCCTGCTTTGCGCCTCCCCAGTTTTCTCTCCTGCGCAACGCTGCGATGAGCGCCAGCGTCAAGGCCGCCGCCAGTGTAAGCGTTAGCGCCCGCTGCTTCACATCTACACATGGTTCCCTTTAGCGGGAGATGGTGTAATTTTTTTCGGCTTGAAGCCAAGCACTACGAGGCGGATAGACCTGTTTTTATGAGTGTACTAGTTGAGTGCACATCGCGGGCTTACCAGGAACGTCGACTACACTGGTGTTTAAAGGGTTTATTATGCTCTGACGTAAGGTCAGCACTATCGCTACAGCGCATACATCAATATCATCGAAAAGAAGTGCACTTAACGGTGCGATGATGAGAATATCATACGTAACTTTCGTTAGCTATTCCTGTGTGGTCGAGCAACACTTAAATATAGCCTGCTGAATGAAATCAGTATGAATGTAATGTTTATTAGACTGCTATAAAAAGTGGAACCAATATCGAACCACAGTTCACCTTTACCCGACATTACGTCTGTATCACAGGAGTATACATATGTAATGTTTATTGCTTTGTTATAAAATTAGATAGCCAGCACCGCAACCATAACTAACGTCGCACCGGCATTACGCCTGCATAAGGTCTTTTTCTAAAGCAGTCAATACCTGGCGTGGCTTTGCGGTAGTATACCTGAATGTCACACAGAACGCTTGAGTTCGATTCCTGCTGGGCTCCTGACTTTTTTATTTTTTACATTCATAAAGTCAACGCTTCCTATGTCGGTTCTTGTTAACTCTCTCGCATTTAAATGGCCAATTCTCGCCGTTCCTGGGTATAAAGAAACTATTAATCACTCGTGGCACATACCCTCATACCACGGCCCGTGGTATACGGGTACGTGTCCCACGTGTCTGGAGGAAAGAGTTTGACTACGTACGAGATAGGATTTTCACGTTATTCATGTCACGACCAGAGAGCCATAATCGCCCAACCTTCTTACCCTCCCATACCACTTTTAAGGAGGCGATCACAAGAGCTCCCAGACGTAGACGGCTAGATAGATAGATAGATAGATAGATAGATAGATAGATAGATAGATAGATAGATAGATAGATAGATAGATAGATAGATAGATAGATAGATAGATAGATAGATAGATAGATAGATAGATAGATAGATAGATAGATAGATAGATAGATAGATAGATAGATAGATAGATAGATAGATAGATAGATAGATAGATAGATAGATAGATAGATAGATAGATAGATAGATAGATAGATAGATAGATAGATAGATAGATAGATAGATAGATAGATAGAAACTTCAGAAGTGCATTTCATTCGCTAAGAAATGCTTCCCATTTAATAGAGCGGGCAGGCTTTGGAGGCTTGTAGCCGAATAGAGAGATAGTCGTAGCCAGTCATACGTGAGCAGACAACCTACTCGTATCGCTTTACTGGTGATACAGGGTTTAATTCTGCTCACAAAACGCCTTTCTATGGTCAAGGGTAGCAAACCGTTCATACGAAGTTGACCTAGTTAATCATTCTCTCTCTCTATTACTTAATCTAACCTTTACCTATGTGTCCAGGATGGGTCAAGATTATGATTACTGGAGGAACTTGCTCAGTGTCCAATCAGATGGCACCGTGTGGTCTTGCTTTTCTGCCAAGTTCAAGATGCCGTGCCCTGCCGATAGAGAGAAGTTCTTGACCGGGGAGCAGGTATTTGCAAATTTTTATTGTAAAGCAAGCAACTTTGTTACAGAGCAACTTACTTATAATGTATCTAATTGAAATAGGGAAATAATAAATTCGGCGAAAAAACAGCCTGCCGAAGGTTAGATTTAAACCCACACCCACATACTGGTTCACAAGTGGGTTCAGGTCCCCCCTGCTGAAAGTTGTCGCTTCGACTTTATTAAGTGCATCAGTGGTATCAAATATTTTAACAAACATTTCAGTTTTCTTGTGATCTTTTCGATGTCTGTTGGACCATAACAATGTGATTGTTGCTGAAGGGCTTTGTAGCTTTCTATTCAGCAGCACACAAACGGCTACCTTGACAAAGGAACCAGTATTAACCTCGAACGGAAGTTCGACCTATGTGTAGACATGACTGTCAGTTTTGCTATGCCCGTAATTGCAGGTCTGTACGCTTCGGGTGGTGACGTTGGACACGTATGACAGCAGCGAAGTGAGGCTGGCGGAAGGCAAGGATGTCTGGGATGAGGGGCAGGAAGCCGGAAACACGGGAGTGGATTATGACTAACATTTCGTTTGCCAGCCGTACGGAATTCAAAAGGTGAGTGTTATATCTATCTATCTATCTATCTATCTATCTATCTATCTATCTATCTATCTATCTATCTATCTATCTATCTATCTATCTATCTATCTATCTATCTATCTATCTATCTATCTATCTATCTCTCTCTCTCTCTCTCTCTCTCTCTCTCTATATATATATATATATATATATATATATATATATATATATATATATATATATATATAATGATTTAAAATGTTGCAGCAGATCGAACGCACGCTCTTGGAATCTACGAATGGCGGCGTTTATTCGTGAATTCGTCTTTCTTTCACCGCACACTCGGATGCGCATGATGTGACATCTGTTCATTGGTAAGGTACCTTTCAGATCCGCATTCTGCAATTGCGGATGGATAGATGAAAAGACTTGTGTTGAGGAATAGGGAGGCGCAGGTCCTATTTGTGGGTAGGAGGGACGTTGCCCTCGGGTAACGAAGTCAGCCATGGTCTCACAAGCTCAGTTCCGTGACCGCGGAACCAGCCAATGTTGGCGCTTCTTAGCGTTCACGATATACTATTTCGGGGCAGCGCTCCTAGATGCGCCGCCATTCGTATTGAGATAACGTAGAGCATGGAGGAAAAAAAAAAAAAAAAAAACGTCACCCGGCCTCTTACGCATTCAACTAAGACGACAAGAAAGCGAAAGCCGTCTTCTTTTGCTTCTCAGTCGATAGTATTGCTCGTATTGAACGAATGAAATCTGAGATACGCGAGACCGAAGAACTTGTACATAAAGTGTCTGCGAAATGGAGTTGCAAATGAGGAAACTTGCAAAATGGGCCATGCAATTTAAGTCCCACGTATAGAAAGGCTGAACAGCATGCACCGTTTCTAAGAGGTAGACATGAATGGAAAAAGCAAAGCGAAGGAGAAATGAAAAGAAAGTACAAATGAACGTTCGTAGACCGAGTGAGTATTAGGCGCAGTTCCCGCGTAGGTTTCCCTCGTACCTAGCCATGCGCAGGGTTTCTCATGAAAGGGGGGGGGGGAGGGGTAGCTTATCGCAGCGCCCTCCCCACCCTTGTTGGTCGAGTCCAAGAGAAAACATGCTTCGAAGCGGAGACGTACTTTTCACAATGGCCTTTCTTTGGTCCCTGGATGTCCGACAGTACAGATCGGAAGCAAAGAGTTCTTAGAATGCAACATTGAGAGTTATGGCCAAGCAGGTTGCTTAGCCATAACCATAAACCATAAAGCCATAAAGACCATAAAGCCTTCGAGGGCTATGGCCAAGCAGATTGATGGCGATAATGGCGGCCGAAGCCATTATCGCCAGCAACTAGCTTGGCCATAACAGGCCTGCTCATTAAACAATGACTGCAAAAGGTCCGACTAAGTAAAAATATGGGGTATACCTTGCCCCACCCTTTAGGTGATTTGGGGGAACGAAGCAGCTACCAGCCCTGCCCTGCCTCACCCCCCCCCCCCCCCCCCAGCACCCCCCGTACGCACGCCTCTGCTTACGTTAGAGATCCTCCCCGCCCAGCCGGGTTTGAGGACCCAAACGGGCTTCTTGCACAAGGCGGAGCGAGTAGCCAGGATCACCGTCACGCAAGTAACCATGACTAACGTCCACTCATCGTTCCCGACGCAGGCCACTTCTGGACTTGTCGTTCCACTTGCGAAGGACCTTGAATCGTCACCGCTACGCCATCATCGTGCCCCTGGTAGCCGTGACGCTCGCGATGCTCGCTGCCTTTTGGATGCCACCGGTTTCAGACCGAAGGCTTACGCTCGCCGCCCTAAACATCCTGGTCGTGGCGCTAATGCTGGAAAGGATGACGGCTCTCCTCGGATCGTCTGTGGTGACGTCAAAGATACGTGAGTACCCCGGTTTTGTGTTTCAAGCACAGGCACTGAATTGGGTTCCGACCTCTGCGTTAACACTTCCTCTTGTGACCCTGTGGATGAGAATATATCCTGTGCTCAGTGGCTTATAAAGAATTTTTTTTCGTTGAGGGAAGGGGAGGGGGGGACACAGCCAAACTTTATGAATGTTCTTGTGTGCGCTTGCGCGTGTACATCTATACAGGGTGTCCCAAACATCACGCAGTACGATAAAAAAAAAAGAACGTCGTAACGCGAAGCACACCTAGTGCATATTGTTCCCAGTATACTGCAGTAGCCACTACTAATTTTTTCGTTAATGAGGTTTAGTTAATTTGTCCTAATTATGTTTCTAACTCGCAAGTACTCCCCTAATCATTAAAATGTCATGAGGCACATGTAGGCATGCTAAAGTGACATCTAACTGCGCTATTTTCAGCAATGTATCAACGAAGTGCTCGTTTTTTCCCTGCTGATAAAAAAAAAGCACGCGAAATATAAATATAACACGTGACTACGCTCCCACCCCAAGAGGTGGGAGCGTAGTCTTGCTATCTCACAGTGATCCTGTCTGAGGGCGCTGCTTCCTGATGCGCGCTGCAGTCTAGTCAAGTATCATTTTTGAGACTTCGCGGGCTTTATTAGCAAGAAAAAAAAATAACGAGCAAGCAATGAGTACATTGCTGAATATGGCGCACTTAGTAGCAAGCAATGAGTACATTGCTGAATATGGCGCTGAATATGGTGCACGTTTGAACGCGCGTACACATGCCTCATTGACATTTTAATGATTAGGTGAGGGTGTGTCGAGTAATAAACATAATTAGGACTAACTATTAAACCCCCTTAACGAAAAAATTTGGTAGTGGCTACTACAGTATAGTGCGAACAATATGCACTAGGTGTGCTTCGCGCAACGTCGTTCCTCTTTGTTGAAATTGTGCTGCGTGATATTTGGGACACCCCGTATATATTATACACATGCAAAATTAAAAAAAAAAAAGATCGAAAAAAGTTTGAACTGTCCTCCTGACTACGGTAGTGCCTTTGATGAAAACGTTTCTAAGTTTGCGAACTTTCAGAGGATTGACTCGCTGTTCGTCACACTTCTATAGGCTAAAGCTGGTCTGTAAAGTTGTATAATTATCGGACTAATCCCCTGGTGTTTTTAAAAGAAAAAAGAGGTTCCTGATTGTTTTTTTAGAGACACCAATGAGTTAATTACTGACACACTGCTGTTTTGCGAAAGCGCGATAAATAAAGCAAATATTGCTATACGGCAAATCAATTCTGCAGAAGCCTACAATATAGAAAAAAAAATGTAATCCAGCAGATCGTAGTGAAATGATACAAACAAAGTGTATTCGGACTTCAGAGAAGGTTTCGCAGCTGTAGAAAGATTCGTCGCGTGCGAAATTCTATCGTAACATTAAGGATTAGGGCGATTTCTTTTTTGGAGCCGGGGAAACTTCATTCGGATAGAACTTTATGCTTTACCTTGGGGCTTCGCGATACAGATAGGTGAAATTTCTTTCCTTCTAATGAACAATTATATGCCTTTAGGCATAGATATACGGGTATGAACGATGTTTTCAATCTTACCGCACCGGCACGTGCCAGCTGTCTACAGCAATTATTTCACTTCCATGCAGTGCTCTTCCTGGGTATTGCTATGGTGGCGCAAGTGGTCACTGCAACCGGAAACATTTTGATGCTGAACGCGCTGTCTTCTAGGACGTGCGTTAAGATTCCCGACGTCCTGCATCGGGTTCTGTCTGGAAAAGTCGCAGGCTTTCTTTGCCTGTGCGACCAAGAGCCGGAGACGTTGGCAAGTTCAGGAAGAAGCGCAACCCCCCACCGGCATTCGACGACTTTCGCGACCGAAGGAGACGCTGGATTCGTGTGGCACAAGCTCTTGACCGGTTGTTCTTCATCGTGCTCGGATTCACGGCTATCGGCCTTTTGGCATGAGCCATCAATTCGTTCGGAAGATGGAAGCAACACCGGCTGTGCAAACATGAAACCATGTGAACTCTAGTAAATCTTGCTGGTGCATTGTTCTTTAACCGTAATTCTGTATTTTCACTGCGTTTGTGCACGCGAGCCACTGAGACTCACTAAAATTTCAATTTAAATGTGTCAGTCTGATTGACCTAAAGCATCGCACAACTCCTCGTTATTTCAAGGAAGTGGTGAAATGTGGGGAATGCTATGTGTTTTCTCCTGATACACAGCTGACGCAAAGCGCGCTCCCCCACGCACGCGAACATAAGCCACGTTGACACCATATGCAAAAAAAAAAAAGAAAAAAAATTATGGGTCTTTAGTCCGACCTTAATCATCAAGCTCCTCTATTCCCTCCACTGCGCAACTTACACTTTTACAGTACGCGAGTAACATAGCACTTGCCTTACTATTCAAAAGAAGCTGGTCACGAGCCAGGTTAATAGTTATGCTTTGGTACTTATCAGCCATGTAAAAAGATTAAACCTAGGTTCACCCTTCTTAGGTATACGTCACTATTGGGCTGAGGTTGACTTCACTACCATTTCTCACCCTACACCCATTCGCACTGTTTCGAGTGTTGAATTTTTCTCGCTGAACAAACAGAGAACACTGATGGTTCTCATGCATAATCTCTAGGCGACTTGTTTTTGAATTCCTCTATGAATATGAGGAACAGAAAATTCTGTTTTCTTTGTCTAGAGAACTAACTGCGGTTGACGGCATGCAAACTGCCACCTTAAACTGTTCTTGTCCTCTGTATTTTCGATACTATGTCGCTACTCGTAGCGTCAGCCCTGCACGTGGCCCTGCAGGTAACACTCTGATGCCGATGATATTCACCCTTCACTGCTTAATGGACACGCAGTATCTGCTGGTCGAACGCTTAGCGGACGACACATTCTTCCAGAGATTCATATCGGTAGCTCGAAAAATAAAGACGCAGACACAAAAGAGGATACGCAGACAGGAAAGGAGCTAGTCCTGAAGGCAGGACTAGCGCCCCTCCTGTCTATGTATCATCTCTTGTGTCTGCGTCATTATTTTTCGCGCTACCGAAATGAATGCCAGTTATTACAAACAACTAGCCCGAATTACCGCCATTGACTCTTCTGCGCAGACGCAGTATGAGTGTGGTGCTTTATAGTAAAATTAAGCACCGGGTAGTGTCTCTTATCTATGTTTGCAAAATACATAACTCAACGGTATCCGCGTATCAGCACAGAAAGGGCGCTGTTAAACACGAGATGAGCTGCCGCTACGCCCCCCTTGGAATAGCGGCGGGGAAACACAATACGACGTACTGAAATGGCATTCACTCCCACCGACAAGATGGCGTCAGTTGCTTGCTGACGGTCGACACGGGCGAAATGCGAAATCCACCAGCTGCGAAAGTGTTCTCTCGCTTTGTGTCTCTTCCTTTTATGTCTCGCTCAAGGTGAGTCCATTGTTTCTGATATTATTTTCAGTTCACGTTCGCGATTGCTGAATTGTTGCATTTGGAAAGTGCAGTAAATGAAGAAAAGATACACATATGGAATATTATGATCCTTTCTTGAGAGTTGGTGAATAGTCGCAGCTAGAAGAATACGCGTAAATCTATCTACGATAGTAAATTTGAAAAAACTGCAAGGCATCTTTCGAAGTTTTATGACTGTGTAGATGTGCGATAGGAAAGGTCAGCCTTAATTAAATAACGCATTATTCTACGCTATGCAATACCTATTTTACTGGCTCAATCGGGCTATTTATTTCCATATCGTACAACACACAGTTGTTCCTTAAGTTACTCACACGTTCGCTGGTATATAGCAACCGAAATATTAAACTGTGTTTTGTACCTTTGCAAAACTGTCCACGACTATTATGTAACTAAGTTCCGAAGGCGACCCTTTTGCTATTGCTTTAATGCCAACGTTTTTATATCCAGCTTCCTGCATAGCGCAAATTGACGACGCATGTTCCTTAAAGGCCACACTCATCTGCAGTGCTCCTAAAAATCTTGCATGCCGCCATAGTTTGCAGTATGCGGAATAGTTTCATATCTTTAAAGTGTAGTTAAACTTTCACCGTTTACTGCCACCGTTGCTGGCATCAACAATGCCGAGTGGTCACTTATTAGGTGGTTGAGGTTATAAGTACATGGACAAGTTGCGAACTCTACACATTTCGCTTGTCAAAGTGTTTGATTAATATTTTCTTACTATAGCTAGTATTATTATTTCGAGCGTACTGCCAGCCTATGTTCATAGGCCTAAGGTAGCAGTGGTTACTAGATACGTTCAGATAATAACTCTTCGATTGCAAAGCATAATAGTTAACAATCATGAAAGTGTCCTAAGAACAAGGCGGCGTACATAGCGTACCTGCTGGCACCATCAGTATAGTGCTCATGACACTTTTGTTCATCAGCGACGCTTTCCACTAGTAGTTTTCTACAACGAGTTGCAACGCTTCTTTTCAGCGCTCGACAATCGTGCGGAGCAGATGAAGCGAATAAAGGATAACATCACGAATACCGACAAGTACAGGAGGACGGCGAGGCCCCAAACCACCGCCAATGAAACGACCGTTGTTTCATTCGAACTGAAAGCCGCCGGTGTCCCCAGTCTGGTAGAAGGTCTTTTATAAAAGTCATAAGTGAAGTGATGTTTGCTCGAAGTGTTCTAACAGAGGACAAATTGAGGCATTTGCTTCTCTGGGCCCATTTACATATGAAAGTCATAGCGAGTGAAGACCACGAGCAACATATCTGAAAAACGGGGAATACAATATGACAAAATAGCTCTGGCGGTGCCTTGTAAAGGCAACGACTCGATATGACCATTTAAAAGCAGATTGGCCCAGATACCTTCAACTTGCTTAACAAACGACGTTCCTCATTGTTACAGTGATAATTAAGTGCAAGTAGTGATAATGTCATTGTACTCGACAACACTCCACGATGATGGGCTCTTAAAAGAAGTATAAACTGTTGATATAACGAGAAAAATGGGCACTTTGTGCGTTTAGTACACCTTGTTCCCAAGGTTTCACCTTGAACTGTATTTCTTGCTTTTTCCACCAGAATAAAAAAGAAGATATGCGAGCAAAACAATTTTTCTAGTTTTTCCTGCAACAATCTCTTTTCTGTCTGACACCGTCAAACTGGCCCTCCTTTCAGACACCAAGGCGCCGTCACCTGTTCCTGAACGCGTTCATTTGCCTGGTAAGGGAAATTGACCTGCTTTGGAGTCACTCTAACCCGATTGTGATAAGTATAGGGATGCTGTGTATGGACCTCTTCTATGGGCCTTATAGTTTATAGGCTTCTCAGCATTTTGGAGCTTGACATGTTTTAACACAATGGTTGCCACAGTTTGCTACACTCACGTTGTATCTCGGCCCGCACAACATACAGAACACACATGCTTAACACACACAACCTACGCGAAACGCTTCAGTATCAGTACATGGAACTTTTGGATTTATACATATCGTATGCAACACCCAACAGGCGATCCCCGCGTAACCATAAAACCCAGAAATTATGATCCAACATATTCCAGATCACATGAGTCTATGGGGATCCCACATTGAAAGCCGCGTATTCCGCATATTCTCGAATGTGTTTGTTTCTAAAGTGTCCTATGAAACAGGTCATACATGACTTCTTTTATATGATATTTTTGAAGCAAGCAGATTGTTATATGGTCTCGTAGTTTGTTTATGTTATATCATTCGCGTATGATACTTATGAGTTTCTATAATGCAGCCTGCGACATGCAAGAACTAATAGGCGTTTGACTTCTGTCTTAGCACTCACAAGACGACATATCTTTTGTAAGCCCATCCCTAGTTTTCATACCTCTAGTACGTTTGCTAGCTTTGCTATATCTTCTGTATTTTCCGAGTGTTACGTGGATTCATGACGACGAATTAAGAAACAATGCTCCCGATTCCGTGTGTGCCTCTTTCTTTTCTTTTTTTTGCTTTTGATAGTCGTGGAAAGACAAGCGTGTTACCTGGGATCCCAAGAATTACGGAGGCGTGGACAGCGTCTTCCTCAACTCAAGCGAAATATGGACGCCGTCAATAATCGAACTTTCCCCGTGAGTGTTTTATAATAAAGTACGTCTCGTTCCAGCACCCAGCCTTACTTGCAAGGTTGCAAGAGAGGAAGCTGGGGTTCAAGTGAATTTCGCTATCCGACGCAGGCGGAAAAACGTAAAATCGATTTCCTGAGACAATCGACCGGTTGATTGGAAGTGACAGTGCAGTGTTGGCAACCTTAAAAAAATGAGCGCAGCTTGCACTAAGCCGCGCAAGGCGCAAGGCTGGGACCCGAACCCACAACCTTCGAACAAGGTTGTGGGTTCGAGTCCCACAGACGGAAAGGGTAACTTTTTCGTTCACTGTATAATTTCTTTCAATTTAAGTGAGAATCATTACAATACACTTAAGCAACCACAAATAATGCCCCCCTATGCTTTCCTTGGTTCAAATGTCTGTCGGTTTAATTAGTAATGCTTAACTCATTACGTGACGTCACGTGAATACACCTGTTTCAGTTTGGAGTTAATTAGACCCAGAGATGCCATGGTGTCCCTCACCAGTGCCGGAGAGGCTACGTGGTGCCCGCTCTACTCCATCAGTGCGATATGCGAGGTGAGGCAGGCACCTTCACATTCTTGCCACCTTATCTGAGTGCTACTAACGCCAGGACATCCGAACGAAGGATGAACAAGGCTCTTTCGCCGTATTTTACTTAGTGTGTCCTTTCTGGTTTGTCATTAGTAGCATTGCACTGCGATATAAGCAATTTACTGGCAGACTGTTTGGCTATGATCAGTGGCAATTTTGAGGAAGTTGTCAATAAACCGCCCTGGAAGGAATGATGAGAACTCATTGAACAGAAAACGTTGCCGAAGCCAGGGTGTCGACAAAGGCATATGTCTGCGGGAGACCTTGTCGCAGTCTTTTTCTTATTAGTGTTCATTTGATGAAGGCGAAGTCGCATTGTTTGAGCTTTGGCTTCACTGACATTTTTGGCTGAACGATTTCTTATCTTGAAGTCTCTATATATTACACACAAATTCTGGCCTGTTCGGTATTTTGGAAGACAAATACAGCAAGTGCTAATTTGTTCCAACTCGGATCCCCCACTTGTCCAAAGCTGCATTCTTTAAATAGACGAACATCTAGCATGCTGGAAGAAGCACTTGGCTACGACTTTGGCTCCTTGAACACTCAGCAAGATTACTTATCAAAATCAAATGTATATGAGTAGTTTAAACTGCGTTTCGTAGGAGTTGACCGCCACGTGGTGTGCGTTAAACGAAGTAGGACGTACTTCCATCGGATGCTTCCCACTAGTGCTTTTGCTGCACCAGAGTGATGTTTGTTACCACAAAATTACTTCCGAGTTGTTCAATTCAAATAACATTTAACATTCTTCAGGATGATGTCAAAGATTCAGCTGTAGCTCAGTGGTTGTGATGTTGCTTTACTTTATAATCAATCAACTGGTTCTAGCTCTGTTTTTTTTCGACCAAAATTTACCTAGACGGACATGAGTGACTTCCCGTTCGACCAGCACAAGTGCAGCATGGCCTTCACGAACGCGATTTCTCAAAAGAAGAACGTCAATCTCACGCTGGCGGGTCAGCCTACACTTCCCGAACAGGAACACTCAGAATTTGCGGTTCTCTCCATAGAGGGCGAAAGGTGAGCACACGCCGGGAATGCACCTGTGTATGTTTTTCTACACTCCCTTTTCCCGTATTTTTCTGCCCAAAAATCCGCGCTCAAGTACTTTGTACAGAATTAAACGGAAAAGCTAAAAAGTATGAACCTGTTACTTATCACTGGGCTTAATACCAATGTTCATATGTCTCCCTCAATTATTGGTTATGTTT
>JALIZH010014524.1:0-22695 GCA_030522465.1 Rhipicephalus appendiculatus
ACACACATATGTGTCGCCTATAGGAACGGTTTTCTAACCACCCTGACAGCGGACAGTGAGCATCGACGAGAAAGCTAGGTCCCAAAGTCCCTAATGCGGGCACTGCATCGCCAACTGGCATAAAGGACATGTGCTTCTAGGTGTTTCATATTGTCCCGTTTTGTTTGTTTTAATTTTAACCTTTTGTTAACGTCAAAGATGGCTTTTTAACAGCTGTGAAGCTATGTAGCCGGTACATCGATGGATGCCCGGACAAGCCTAGACCCTAAGGAGCTTCGCCCCTGAAACAAACGGGTACAAAAAGCCAGCGTGTTTTGTTGGCGCCGCATAGCATCACGAAAGACGAAAGCTGCACTGGGCTGTTTATTTTTAACATGCGCGTCCTGTCGCTCATTTCGTCGCTGTGCTCCGTCACACGACGCTCATCGACTCGGTGGTCGACGCTCGCGCGTTCAGGTAAAAAAATCTGGGAGGGTGTACATCCTCATATATCATTCGCACTATGCTAACATGCTTCACAAATGTATTGTAGTCGTTCACCTCCGCAACATGGTGACATATCACCCTTCACGTAAACAGCGAAAAGAAGCTACAAATGACTGCTTGTGCACATAGCTTGCCGTTATTTTGCACACTGCACCAACGAGAACACGGGAGAGCCACAACTAACTAATCTCACTTGATGATTCTAAGTTCTAGATCGGAGAAAATAGCTGATATAAAAGTAGTAACTGCCCGTGCAACGTTTAACGACGGCCGTTACGAATATTTTCCGGTTAGATGCAGGATTCTTAGTAATCATTTCCGAATTTACAAATCTTGTCTCTCGTAAGTGCGTTTCCTCCTTCGCCTGTCGGCTTCTCTCACGATATTTTCTACATCGTGATTGCCTGAAATATTACGAAAATTTTCAGCGCAAGACTTTTTTTTATTAGCTACGGGAGCTGGGTGAGCTATATTATAACCTTAATCAATACCAACCGATGATGAAGCCAATCATGGTATAGAGCATGTTTATGCACGGCTTTAAGTGCATTGGACTAATTGTGATAGAGATGGCAATAAACTTAAGTGGACAGAAAGTCAACTTGCTGCCTGCAGGGACCGAACCTGCAACCTTCATATACCGATTCTTCGGGCGTAACAAGTTCTTTCCTGTTCAAGAGGCAACAAGTCACGATTGTCTTTAGCGTCCACGCCACGTGGTTTCTAAATGGGCGAAGAATTACAAAAATTAGGTTTATGCAGGGTTCATTAAACCAATCAAGCACTGGTAATAACGAATGACAATGATCTTTTCATGTGTGATAAACTACAAATAATGCATATATTTCTAAAATGACGTGTACATTTCCAAAATTTCTGTTTTATTTTACGACCATATTTACCCCCGTTTTCTGGAACAAGCCTTGACTCAAATTTAGCCCTTCACTTGACTGAAGTCAGCACAGCGCCACCACTCGACTGAAAATTACTCAGCGCTGCTCACGAAATGATGCCGGCTGTCGGTCAAATGCACCGATTGTTCTCGCCAAAAGCTAAACCTTCCATTGGAATTGTCGAGTGAAGGCATAAGCGCTGAGTGAATGTGCGTTCTAGACACGGGGGTTAGTTATATTTTTAGAAAAACAAAAGGAAAAATGAACTTCTTTGCAGCGTGTCCCAACTAGGCGAAACCATGTTGACAATTGCCATGTGCGGGTGCCTCGGGGTCATGATCAGCCTTTTGATTGCACTCGCCTTTACTACCGCCGAAATAGGTGAGCGCCCATTTTGCAGTCTACTTCAGCACAATGCACGTGGCGGACCGATATACTAAAAATATCACGTTCCAATAATAATTCTCGACAGCCACGAGCAAAGATTGCTGATCTGAAGCTTATTTTATGTATTATGCTAGTAGAGTTGATGTGAAAGTGTGTCTATAAAGCACTATTACTTTCCCTGTGGCCAAACTGTTGTTATTCATTTGCTGTCGGCAAATCGGCATCTTCCCCTGTCCACCTCTACACGGTGTAATCGTGTTTCGTCCTCTACGAGGGCATTATCGTTGAAAACGAAAATATTTCCGGCATTTTTGTGGCTCCAAGCTACACGAGAACAAATGCAAGCGCGTAAACTATTTCATGTGCTCTTCCATCGCAGCATACTCCAGAATAATCAGCAGACTCGTGGTCCGCTCTGCAAACGACAATATTCTCATGCAGCACCAGGTTTGCAGTAAGCTTCAAAAAAGTTGCAATGTTACCGACACCGACGAGAATTTATTGTTTCAAGGCATACCCCTCATGGAACGTTTGAAACATATGTGAGTCGACATTATGTGGAAAGCGAAAGGTCAACTTATTCATTATGTTTCAGCATGACAAGAACGAGGAAAAAGCAATTGTACGCTCACGAGGGGACTATAAGTGCACACTATCCACTCAATGTTTTTTTTTATTGCGATAGCAATTATATGGACACTCTCGGCTGGTTTTCGCCGTCGGCATCCGCGTCGCCGTTGGCGCCGCCGTCATGCGCCGTATATGTATATGTATCTATATATTTATAAAAGCCACACAGAAAAAAATAATTCAGGAAAATGTTTCCGACGCGCGGCATCGAACGAGGGACCTCTCGCTCTGCAGCGCGCGGCGCTAACCACTGATCCACGTAAGCGCACGTCTTTCAACGTTCAAACTATACAGCGTGTTTCCAGCGTGTTTTCAGCATTACCGGCGAGATGGCGCAGAGGGGCATTAGGTCGCCCCCCCCACCCCCTCGTCGCGACGCGCGCTCTCATGCACTCCTCTCCGGACGCGAACTTTGTTCGGTGGGAGGCATGGGGTAGAAGCCTGTGCACGCGCGCTTATCTCGCGGTCGGGAGAATAGTACGCCTTAGCCTTTCGCCGGAACAACTGCGTTGTAGTTACTGATCGCACGAAGGTCACTTCGCTCGCCGCAGTCCCCCCAGTTTGCGAAGAGAGCACGCTTTTCAAACACAGCGAAGTAAGAACTCTGACACTTCTTAGTTCGTGCTCGTCTGTACCTGTGAATACGTTTCGTGCGTCGTTTTTGTTTGAGCAGCGCGTTAAGTGTCGAGCTGTGAATGTTGTTAGTTTGCTCTCGTCCTGTGCGTGTTGTTTTCGTGCGTCATGCGTGCGTGAGCAGCGCGCTGCACGTTTCAACCTGCTTGACATTCCAATTTGTTGCTATCGCATTCATTGCTTCGCCTTGTGGCGAAACTGTGACTTTTTTTATTCAAAAAACGTGTTAAAATAGGGACGGCCAAGGTTACCCGCCTCTGCACAATAGCCGCGGGATATACACTCTAAACATTCGATGCGAAAAATTATGGACAAATTATTCCCACGTGTAAGTCCTTTTTCTGCGCACCCGAAGTATAGGTGTGCTATCTCCATGTCACAGAGGGTGATAGACGGCCGGCTTATGTACTTGCGTTCATTTTTTTAAATGCGAAGCATTTCTTAGCGAACTTCGGCGACTTTGAGCGTATCTATCTAGCTATCTATCTAGCCGCCTGCGACATTATGCTCTCATGGATGTATCGTTAGTGGGATTCATACCAAATTTGGTATGGCATACCATGACTGTATGACGAACATAAATGGCTGGTGATATCATGAAAATCATGACTAACTTGTCATGAAAAGTATAATTTACATACCACGCTCATGGAGCGCTCGCGGCCGTTTTGTTAGCTTGATATACACCAAACTTGGTATTGAGTGACATGACTGTATGACGAACATAAATAACAAGTGGTAATATGGAAATCATGGCTTGTCATGTGCGGCATGACTTGCGTGCCACGCTCATGGCGCGCTCGCGGCCGTTTCATTAGCTTGATATACACCAAACTTGGTATTGAGTGACGTGACTGTATGACCAACATAAATGACAAGTGGTAATATGGAAATCATGGCTTGTCATGTGCGGCATTACTTGCGTGCCACGCTCATGGCGCGCTCGCGGCCGTTTCGTTAGCTTGATATACATCAAACTCGGTATTGAGTGGCATGACTGTATAACGAGCATAAGTGGCAGGTGGTAGCATGAAAATCTTGGCATGCATGTCATCTACAACGTCATTTATATACCACGCTCATGTTGCGCTTGCGTCCAGTTCGCTAGCTTGATATACAACAAAATTGGTATTGCATGACGTGACTGTATGACGAACTAAATGACAGGTCCTAACATGTAAAACATGACATGCAAATTATGTAAAACATGATTTGCTCCTTCCTGGCTGATTCGCATTACATCGATTCCCACAGTGCGTGGGATCTGCCTGATTTTTCTTTTATGTAAAATGATTCCATATTTCCTCTGAATAGGGCCTCTGTGTTAGTACTAAGCACTGGCTTGGTCGAAGAGAGGACATGTGCCGACCTCTCAATTTTTGCAGTGCACTGCAACATGAGATCATGCAGTAATTCCCTTCGGGTTGTACTTGTCTTCGCATAACACCTTCGTCAAGATACCGCGCTGCCAAAAGTTTTAGGATAGGCGAATTTAGTCCCCTCTTCGACGGGTGATGAATGGCGCGTGACGCCCCTCGATCGCCTCCTGCTTCGTACAATGATTTTCTTCAAGTAATTTTTTTGAGTGCGTCTTGTGAATTGTTTGAATCTGATCTGTGAAGGTGCCAGGACTATTTTGGCGCCAAATTACCCTTTAAGAGGACTATTTTTCACGTTTTACGAATGTTTTTCCTTCCGCCCACGCCGCCACTTCGGCTGAGCCTAACGAGGTAAGCCCACTGCGGCGCGGCGCCAGGCCCCTCACCGTTTCCCGGAGCTCTTGTCACTCTTCTCAGAGCATCTTAGCGAGGAAAATGGTATTTCTAGTGGTTGGAGAGGACATAAACCCCCGAAGAGATAACAGCCCGCGGTTAGCATTATGCAGGTGGCAGAAGAGTTGGCGCATGCGTGGCAGGCGCTAATCCTAATGGAGCTACTGCTAACCGGACGTAGTCGACCACGTCCGAGGCTCCGCAAGGCCGCAGCAGTGGCAATAACATTAAGACTAGCATACTCCGGGCTGACCGGATGACCCAGCTCCCCATGGAGGATACCGAGATCGTGATTCGGCCACACCGGGCCTCAATATTTCAGCGAAAGCTGTTATGAGATCACAACAAGGGTCGTTTTCGCGCCGTAGTTGTCCGCCGCCACCGCCGCCGGTGTCCGTAACCAATATCGCATGCAAATTAGAAAAACTCTAAAGAAATAAAGAACACGTACGTCAGAATGGGAATCGACCCCGGGTCCTCCGCGTGGCAGCCCGGCACTCTACCACTGAGCTACGCCGCTGCTTGAAACTGCGGTGCAAACTGACCCTATGCAGGCTTCATGTCGGGTAAGAAATCGCGTTAACGTGTGTTGTAAAGCGTTTTATAACGGTAAAGTTACAACCAGGCGTCACACAATACGAATTACGTAACGAGTGAGTCGTTCAATCTTCCAACCCATTAATACAAAAGCGTCAGGCATAATTCTTCATCGTCGTCAGCCACAGCATCAACAAAGTGCACATAATGCGTTACAAGTGTGTAGCGGGTACCGCGCTTTTCCAAAGATTGACGAATAATGCCATAGTACACGCTTCCCCACAACAAAAAAAATTATAATTATTTATGGCGTATTGAGTACCATGCAAGTGCGCTTGTAGTAGTTGCCCCAAGAGTGTTTAAAAGGCTCTGGAAAGAAAGGCCGCTCTTCCAGCTTTCGCTGTGACAGTGCGGCGCGTTCCGCGCAGGCCTGGCGGTTTTTCGCCAAGACTGGCTCCACCATGGTCGCTGATGCAATCCTGGCGGCCACTAGCATGTGCACCGAAGATCTGCGTGGCGACACGCTATGCCCCGACGTACAGCGGAATAATATAGTTGTCAGGACACCTAGTAG
Source organism: Rhipicephalus appendiculatus (assembly GCA_030522465.1). Taxonomy (NCBI): domain Eukaryota; kingdom Metazoa; phylum Arthropoda; class Arachnida; order Ixodida; family Ixodidae; genus Rhipicephalus; species Rhipicephalus appendiculatus. Next base: position 5,913 of record JALIZH010014524.1, read on the forward strand.
AGAGAATGCAGAGCCGTACGTGAGTGTCCGGCAGATCGTTGTTCTGGGTCGGACCCTACTAGATCAGTGCCTACGAGGGCGCCCCCCATTCCACGTTCAAGGGCGTGATCCGAGGTATCCCTCTCATCGATGGCCCGGATGTTCTTGAAAAGGCCGTACATGACTTGCACCCACTCACCCTGGCAGCCACGCACGTTCACAGCACCATCACGGTTGTCGTCGGCTTTGACGGTCAAGGGGTCCCGTACATTTTGCACTACGCCCCCCATCCTTGTGCGCTGTTCGCTTTGTCGCAAGAAAATAGACATTTGCCATGCTTGTGGCCCGCTCGGTTACCCTGCTGAATGTGTATCCCAGCCCCGGCGACATCATATGTCGGGGCTGTGGGGCATCAAACCCGGATACGCAGCACGAGTGTACACCCACGTGCAGGCTGTGTGGTGGCCACCACTTCACGGCTGTGGACTTTAGCTAAAGATTTGAAATCCCATATGTCGTGTGACAAAGGCACTGGGAAAGTCCCGCGCCACCGACCAAGACCAAGCCAAAGCACCATCGCTAGTACCCACGGATGGGCAGAACTTCTTGCAGTGGCGCGCTTCCGGGGCTTTTCCGGGGTCCTTTCCAGGGGCTCTCCCGGTCCCGAAGGAGGTTCCCGAGGAGGGCGCCGCTGCTTGTCTGCAAGCAGCTCCAAGTCCCGCTCCAGGTCTGCTGGGGGCCAGCAGCAGAAGCAAGAAGCGAGAAGCAAGAAGACGGGCTGTGCAACCTGGGGTGAGACGATCCGAGGAGACTCACCTGAGGTACTATCGGGGTCACCGCTAGAGCACGCTAAAGCGCGCGCGATATTGTGCAGCGGAAACGTGAAAACGCTTAGAAGAGGGAAACCATTAACAGGCTAACGTCAAAACTGCCGAGATTAAGCACGCGAGAAACTCATCATCGCCACGAGCCACCTACGCCTTCAAGACAGCGCCCCAACCCATGAAGGTGCATGAAAGTGAAGCCGGCAGCAGCAGCAATGGTCAGAGTACTCCCAAGAAGAGGGCCGTCGCATGTGAACAGGATGGTGTAGCCAATCAGGTCAAATTCCAGCTACGACACACGTTCTCCGCAATCAGTGAACGCATCAAGCAGCTTGGGGAGATCTTTGCCCAGCTGCAGATCACCTTGCAAACGCAAAACGACCGCGGATCAAGTGTAGAGTCTTTCCTCGAAAACGTGGTAGCACCCGCTCTGACTCCTAACGCCGTCATCGAACCACATGCCGGCGCAATGGACTACATCTTTCACACGATCTTTAGCCAGTCTGAGGGCAGCAGCAGCCCACAACAAAACGCAGATGATCAAGCCAAGTGAGACGTTTCGCATGTGGCAGTAAAACGCCAGTGGCTTCTTCGGTGAAAGGGCGCCCCAGCAGCAGTACATCCCAAGCCATAGCGATAAACTCCACGTCATCCTGCTTCAGGAAAACCTTGACCGTCAATGTCAGGCGGACTGGTTACCAGCTTGTCTCGCGCCCATCCGACGGCCGGGATGTCTGCACCTTGGTCAGTAACAAGCTCACGCACCTCTCCCATGACCTGCAGATGGCCACCAGCAACGCTGAATACGTCATCAATGATATTCTGCCCGCTAGCTCTGAACGTCGAAGCATCTTTCTCCCCAATGTGTACTGTAGTCCTGTAGAACGACGACAGCGCTTCAAACCCCTGCTGAAGAAGATCGCCAATATGGCGGGCTCTAACCCCCTCTTGGTGATGATGACCTGGGGCTACCCGTTCAACAGAAGCAAGGGCGAGGAACTGTGACAGAACGCGAACGACATGGCCCTGGCGTTAATCACCGACAAGGCCTCTCCCACCAGGTCGGGAGACATGGGCAGCGGCCACTACGTCCTGGCCACGCAGTTCGCGGTCGCCCTCAAGAAGGCACGAGAGTGTTCTTGGACGAATTGTGACAATTTTTGCAAAACCCACAACGACCGGCTTATCCATGCTACCAGGCCGAGCTCCAGAAATGCATAAACCAGATCATACAGGACATCACACGTTGTGCAAGAAAATCTCGGAGCTAAAGAAGGCCATCAAGGAACACTGCGGCATCCTCGCCAAGCAGCAGTGGGTTCAGATGCGCAACTACGTGGACAGTCAGATGCGCAAGGGCAAGACATGGAACCTGCTCAAGCACCTGCTCGACCACAAGTTCATGTCATGAAGGGGCTGGTGGAAAAGTACCTCCCTGTCGATTCCAGCCTTTCAACAACGTACATCGAATACTCTGGCGCGGCAAACCCTGAACTGGACGCCGAGATATGTAATGAAGAGGTTCGCCAGGCGCTCCACGAGCTCAATGGAAGATCCGCCGCAGGCCCCAATCGCATAAAGAACAATATCCTGCGCAACTTAGACGATCCGTTGATTGACTACTTAACCAAAGTCATCAATGAGGCGTGGAAGAGTGGCGAGGCCCACGACCCGTGGAAGCTCGCACATATCAGGCTTATCGCCAAGCCCGGCAAGCCATTCAACCTGGACAACCTGCGCTCCATTTCGCACACGTCCTGTGTGGCAAGATGACCGAACACGTGGCGCTGAACAGGCTTGCCCAGTACTTGGAATACATTGAGCTCTACCCGCACAGCATGATCGGTTTTCTGACCAAGCTCTCGACCCAAGATGTTATGAAACTGGTCAAGCACGAAGTCATCGACCGCAACACACGAAACCTACAGGCAATTCTTGACCTGTACCTGGGGAAATGCTTCGACAATGTTGCCCACTCTTTCGCGCTACGGACAATCACCGAGCTCGGCCTGGAAGTAAGATTTTATGAGTACACCAAATCGTTTTCGACCCACAGGAAAGCCACGCTCAGGGCGGCAGACCTTGCCTCCGAAGACATCGAGCTCGGCTCGCGCGGCATCCTGCAGGGATCGTTGATCTCGCCCACCCTGTTCAGGCATGCCATGGCCTATTTGTCCAAGATGCTCTTGTGGATCGAGGACATTAACCACACGATTTACGCCGACGATATCACCATTTTGCGCTCAGGCGGCAGTGACGGACATGTAGAGCGCGTCATGTTGGGAGCCTTAGACATCACCGAAGATTGCCTCTGTCCCACTTGCCTCAGGTGTTCCCCAAGAAAATTCGTGCTCCTCGTCTACCAACCCTATAGGCGAGGGACTAAGTCCAAGGGCTGAAAACCGACAGCGGAGAGTAAGATCAAGCTCCCCACCGGAGTCGGCATCGCAATACCGATAGTCGACTTTATTCGGGTCCTAGGCATGATCATTGCCTCCAACGGTTGCAAAGCTAAAGCTATACTCAAGCTGGCATCCAAGGACGGATAACGCGGTTTGACTGGTCCGGCGTGTGACCGACCGTCACCACTGCTTCAAGGACGACAACCTCATTCGCCTGGTCAACGCCTTGGTGCTCTGCCACTTTTCATATTGCGCAGCTATACAGAATTGGCAGCTTATCGAGCGCGACAAGCTCAATGACATGCTGAGAAATATCACCAAGCGGGCCCTCGCGATCCCGATCAGGACGCGCACCCAGCACCTGCTCCAGCTCCGAGTGCACAATACGCTGGAGGAGATTGCCAAGCCACAGGAGCGGGCCCAGTTCTCGCGCCTTTCGACCTCTGAGGCCGGTAGACATGTACTGCGAGAGCTCAGCCATTAAAAAAGACGAGGCAGGTGCTCCATACATTCGCGACATCATTATCGTGGCACCATTCCCGAGGAAGGCCCATCCCGAGCATGACCGTGGCGGGCGACTGGCCAGTGCCGCCACAACGCTCAAATAACTCAAATTATCGAGTATGTGTGTCGTGGCTACTGTGCGTAGGTGCGCAAATTTAGAGTCACGTATACGAAAACGTTCCTTAAATAAAAGGTTTGCTCTTCGTCACGCAAGACATGACACAGCGACGCACAGGCCCGTCGTCGCTTGCTGGGAAATCTATTTCCGTATAATTCTCGGTAGAGCTGGGCGGCATTTTATGTTTCTCTTTTGTTTTCTCTTCCGTGTGTTCTGGATAAGTGTATTTCCATTTCATTCTCTCTCTATATCGCTGTCTATTTCTTCGTCTTTTTTCCTTGCATCTCTCTTTCTGTTTTGTTCCTTTGTCCCTGTGATGAGAAACGGTTGGTTTCTTAGGATGTACATCGGGAACGTTGACGGTCCCATCGGTTGACGAGGCTGCTTGCAGACTTTGAATGCACTTTATACACATATGGACAAAAACAAACAAGCACATACACGAAAAGCACACGACGCGATCACAAAAAGAGCAATAACAGGCTAATGAGCGTCTCTACTCAGAATGTCAGAATGTCCGGCGCAGGCTCACCGACTTGCGAATTGCTCTGCGAGACGAGTAGATGCACGAAGACTAGTCGGGCGACGTCTCTGTGGAGTCAGGCGCTGGCTTGCGAAGGCTGGCAAAGGCCCCGGAGCGCGAAACAGCGCTCCTAGGCGGGACAAAACGTTACACGGACACATACACAGCGCTGTCTCATTCGCCTTGAAGCGATGGGTTGAAGGCGGAGGGCGCCCACGGCCAGGTGAAGCCCTTAACCTCGACTTCTGGAATGCGTCGCAGAAATTATACTCCGGCCAGCTCCCCCGACTCGGTTCCACACCGAAAGCCGTCTCTCTTTCCCTTCACCTTCTCCCGCACGCGACTTTCTCCTCTGCCCGTGCATCAGCATCGTTGTCTTCGTCGTCTTCTATCGAAGCACCCACACCACACTCGCTCGCGGCGCGCACACCACAGTCTCACTCTCTCGCTATTTCTTACCTGCTTCCTCTTACTTCTCATTTTTTTTCATCACTATTTCTTTCTTTCTCTTCTTCGATTTTCTCTCACTTTCATATCTCTTTCTATTTCTGTATTTCTTTTTTTCAGTTTCTCTCTTCTTAACTCTTTATATGCCTTTGCTTTACTCCCTCCCCCCTCACTTTTATTTTCTAACACCTTGCTATACAATACTGAACGAGAGTATGCTATATTCTTCCGGCATGCCTGCATAGTGGATTAGGTACGCCGCTCGCCGTCGGATCGTGGCTACGCGGGATCGGATTCCGCCACCTCATTGTTTGTTTTGATATCTTTCTTTATTCGTGTTTCTCTTTTTCGTTATCCGCACTCCTCCTCACCCTCCCACCTCTTCACTTAGTGCTTCCTCCTTGCTATACGCCGGACAGATCAGCGCACGTGTTCTGGGAGAGAAGCGGATGATGAAGACGCTAACGAAGAGAGTGCGTGCCGATTCCTGGTGATCATAATTTTGGGTCACGCCATTTTATGCCGAGCTACAACAGCTTCATTTCTAAAAATTTTAGTTAATAATCAGCGTTGCGTCCCGTCATGTGTGTGCCTTAGCTTCCGTATCATTCTTGTCGCGCTGGCCCTGTACCAACTAGCCCAGTTATATGTACTCCGAAAGGTTTACGTACATTTAATCGGTCAAGGACTCGTGGAGGACTGGCCGTATTTGGTCTCGTGAAACAATGTGTCTTACTACATAAGGAGCCCAACTGTCCGTGACACGCTAAATAGATGGTTTTTCAAGTATCGCCATACACAGCTGTATACCGTAACAAACACAAAGATAATTGTAGCGTCGATGCTGATGAAAGTTCTTGCCTTTGAAAGACTGCGTCTGCCAATTGTGCCGGAGTGGCTTTCTAACGCGCACCGATTCCAGCGATGATATTGAGTAACATATATGCCAGAGAACTTTTAGCTGTGTTTTTGTTCTTTCCATTTGTTCATTGCATTACTAATGAGTAAACAGCTGTAGATAGGTCTCTTTTTAGTGTCATTCAAAAAAATGTCGAATTGCATGGTTGTGGAACACAAAGGATGACATTAATTCAGAGGAAGAGGAAAGGTCACAGTGATGAAAAAATCTGTGGAACAGAAAATGTTGCTGGATACGTTGTATCGAAGTTGCGCCGAAGGTGGCAATGCGACACGTGGTTTGGACCAATGAAGAGAGCTGACAATTTATGTTACGGCACATGAGCGATCCCAGCTGTTGTGCAGTGTTGCGTGTCGGGGCTTGTCGGTACAGTGTCTTGTGGATAAAGGTGTAGCCCACCATAGGGGACGCAAGGAAAACACGAAGCAGACACACACGTTGCGTGAAGGGTATGTCTCATACTTTTCTTGTGTTCTGTCTCGGGTGCGCTACCGCGTTATCCCACAAACTGCCTGTTGCCCTGCAGCTGGGGACGATTCTAGGGTCACCGCAGCCGAGGACATCGATAAAGTTGATGAACCCTCGTCATCTGCACCTGCGACCCTAATAGTCGTGAGAACGGTTTCAATGACTCCGCAGACGGGAAGCAGTCCAAAGGTCACGGCACAGCGGATGTCTACCTCAGCACCCACAGGTAGGTGTACCTTTTCCCGAGCTTATGTCAGAGGTATACGTGTGTTCAGTAATCCTAACATTCACCTGCAGGCACCCATCTACTGCGGAAACTGAAGAACAGCATGGCTTTTCTCGAACACCACGAAACGTTTAACTATTACTGGGTAGTTGCCGAGGTTACCATTTCGGGTCCTTCAATACATGAAGTTCGAGTTAAATTCACACCCAAAAGAATAAAAATCACAGAGATCCTACTCATTATGGGAATGCCACACTTGTTACGTTGAGCCAAAAGATTGCGCTTTGTCACGCAGGAGGGAAACAGGCCATCAGTAAATTTGGACAGAAAACAGTGGCTACGATCTGTGATGAGTGCACGAAGGACATTATCAAGTATGACGTCGTATAGAAGATATTCTGCAATGGCTGTGGTCCAGCGAAATCCTCGAGGCCTCTTGGTTGCGTAATCTTTGCCGCAGCCAGATTTGTTTCATGAAGCAGACGTTGAGAAAGATGCCGAAAGTTAGACCAACTCGGAAGAAGGGGTAAGAGGGGACATAATGTGGTAGGAGGCCTTCTTTTCTTTCGTAGATGACACCGATCCTACGCGTTGGCGTTACGAGCAATGGAGCGATGATGACCATGCCAATATAATTGACGGTGTGCACGTTAGTATGGCAGTGACTCTTTGTCCTTGAATATTAGGTCTAGTAATGTATCAGTATGTTAGCAGACCGAAACGAACATTCCGGTGAAGCAGTATGCCGTCGCTGTGGCGAACACAGTTGCCCCGACAGCTGTCAAGCTTTAAGGGGCAAGGTGAGCGTACCGCTGGTGAGTATTGCTACTTTTGCAGGTGGCTTCGAGCTCTAGTGTGAACGTGGCTTCAGTTAAGTGCGGCCGAGATGGTTACAGCAGCAGGGAGGCGGCATATAGCCTCTTGCTGATCTAAAGAAGCCGGCGTTTGGACGCAGAGGCTGGGGTTCGGTCTGTGGCATTGCCTTTGTCGCAGTGAGGTGACTCTGGCTGCTCTCTTCTGCCCCGCACGGCGGAACGTGGTTAGTCGCTACTCTGCTATGGTTAGTAGGAATATAAAGAAATATAACGAACGACTGCCACAGTTCGCTGAAGCTGGAAGTTTGATAGGAAATTAATTTTTAACAGATTTCGAGGACGCCTATTGAGCACTTACGCACGGTACCGTCTCACAGACACCAACATCGCAACTTGAAAACCACATTCCACACACCATGTAAGTTCCCACTTGTCTGGACCCTTGGGCATTCCTCTCTTCCTGGTCATGATGCGCACATGCAGCTACCCGGTTGCTTACTCTCCCTGAACCGGAGCAAGAGCTGTCCAACCCAGATGAGGACGACACAAACACGGAACGCCTAGGATATCGAGACCCTCTCGATTACTATGGATGACAACGCCTACGGTACCCTCCACCACACAACCCGCTGGCCACACTACGTCGAGCTTATCGAAAAGACGCGCACATAACAAATTAACACATGACGGCGTACACTTATCACGTAAAATCAACTAAATATGCCATTTCCTCAGTGACGCAAAGTTCCTCCGTAGCTTCATTGAGAGTGCAATAAAATTCAGACATTTTGAGCGCGGAACACTTCAGGCGGCCGGCGTATCGTCCATCCATCTCATGTGGTGTAATGCCGCTCACCGCAAAGTGCTCACTACAGGCTCACTGCAAGGTTAGAAATGCTAAAAAGTGGGTTGAAATGAATTAACAAGGTCAAAACATGGGGCTGACTCCAGCGGGGTGCAAGAGAGGCCGCTACCACATCGATGAGAGAGGAAATGCTCATCGCCCTGTCCTCTGCGACTCGCAGGCGCGGCAATGCGCAGAAGTCGCTGTAGTAGCTGTTGGCGACGCATATCTTAACAGCCCTAACGAGCATGCGCAGAAAAGGTAGCGCAATGTCACCCACTGAGGTTCTACCCGTTTTGGGGAAGCCCTGCATGCTTACCCCAAACGTTGGCTTCACCAACGCTTTGGTAAACGGAGTGGTAAACGGAGTGGTGGGAACTCTACGAACTGAAATCGCTGCTTGCCCCTGCTAGGCACTTCCTTAGGTATCAGAGCAGTGGGGCTGCCATACCCTTTTTTAGCATTATAAACACTGCAGCTGCCCCTGTTTCTCCAGAAGTGTAGGGATGTGTGGTGTATGATATGTGATTTGAACTGCACGTTTGGTGTTGTGGCCCCTTGAAGCTTAAGCGTTTAACCACGAAATCAATGAACGCTACGTATATTTAAAACTTTTCGCAGCACACCCGTTTTCACTGACAAGCCCCGGCACGATAGTTACAACCACGACGGTAACTACAAGTTCTGCAACCGCAAAACCCACGACTATGTCGAGCACGACTGCACCAACCACAAGTTCTGCAACCGCAAAACCCACGACTATGTCGAGCACGACTGCACCAACCACGATTGCGCCTACCAAAACGACTGTAACCACGACTACTACATCGACAACGATAAGAAGCACCATGACTACAACCATAACATCCACCACAACAACAAGTGCGCCTACAACCGCCACGACTACAACCACATCGACCATGATCAGTACAACCATGATTACTAGTACAACTACTACTACCACAACGACTACAACGACCACACCAACCCCAGGTAAGCGCCCATTTTCCATATATTTCTGCACCTAACTTCTTTCTCGACATTGAATTTCCCCAGGGGAAAATTTCGCAAAAATCGAAGCATTTGAAATAGCGAGTGGTACGGATAGCAGTACGCAAGCAAAAATTTATTGCATTGTTACAATAGTGCATTGCCAGGATCAGCCAACGTAATACGAGAGCTAGCAAAACCAGCCAACTGGTGTCAATATGAAAGGGTGTTGGGCGGCAGGCTTCAGTAAAACTGACGCACTTTAATACGAAAGCTTAACGTGGCTGTGTTTCAGAAAGCGGGCGCTCAACAGTCGTCCGCAAAAGCAGTGTCCAGAAAGGACGTGACCATTCCCACCGGAACTGCTGATCACATTACGTCGCCACCACGCCCCATCTCCGACGTGTGTATCTTGTAGCGGGAACTAACTCATATCTTACCACTACGTACAGTTTCTGCTTGGACAAGCGAGTCCACACAACGTGTTCCCGGCCTGCATTCCCTCTTTTTTAGAATCGCAGAAAGCTGATGTTGTTACAGGCATTTATTATAAAAGTCAGTATGAGTACAAACGCGTACACTAGATAAGTTGAGGATTTCACACACACCGACTATCAGTTGCTAGTTGGCGTTTCTGTTGTCTTGAATTCTCTTTCTGTCCGTGTTTTTTACGCCTACCGTCTTTGATGATGATTCCCTATCCGCTGCTGGTTTGATGGTGCGAAATACTTCGTTGGCTGAAGTGGCATGACAACGACAGAAAATGAGGCACGGCATGCGCAAGGTGGCTAGACGGCATTGTCAAGGTCACAGAGAAACATCACCTTGAGAATCATAGTGTTAATAATATCTGGGATTTTACATTCCAAATCCACGATATGATTATGTGAGACGCCGTCGTGGAGGGCTCCGGAAATTTCGACCATCTGGTGTTCTTTAACGTGCGCTGACATCGCACAGCACACGGGCCCTCTACCATGTCGCCTCCATCGAAATGCTCCCTCCATCGAAATGGTCGGGATCGAACCCTGCGACCTTCGGGTCAGCAGCCGAGCACCCTAACCACTGCTCCACCACGGTGGACAGAATGGCAGTGTTCAGTGGAACAGAAAATACGTGGGTTACTTTCGTTCGACATTCTTTAAAGCTGCCGAGGCGACGAGCTTTTTTTTCATGCCACATTATGTATTTTCTCCGGTTAGCGTGTGTTGAGGTACTCGGGGCTCTTGCGTTAATAAAAATCATGTGACATGTTCTAATCAATGTTTCACTGAAATTAATTTTACACCGACACTCGCAATTTTTAAATGGCATATTCAAATTCACTGCTTGGTAGAGTTCGCTGTTGTTTCTCGCCGCGTTATCGGCGGTATTGCCTTGCGATGTCAGCAAAATGAAATATGTCGTTTTCACTGAGAGTTTGTATCTTGTTTGTCATTATTCTTTTGTAATATCGTTGTACGCTGTGAAACTGGTGTTATGTTAAACATGTGTGCATTTACTTCTTCTCCTCTCCTGCACAGGTCTGAAGTACGTGTAGCTGAATTTTACAGGGCTCCTTATGCATTCGCTTAAAAGGCCCCTCACCAGGTGACATAACGAATTTTAGTTAGACAATGACTGATGTTGCGCGCCCAATAAAGGGAATTATGCCTCAACCATTTTGCTAATTGGCTCATTCAGAAGCTGAGAAAACGAATGTATTTAAGCGGCACGAAACCATGATGCGAGGAGGCGAGCGTCAAACCCTGGCTGCTTGCTCTGTGTAGCCTTCGGATGGGAAACAGAGGCAGATTAGTATCGCATCTCGCTGCGATTTTGCAGTAAAACTTGCAAAAGAAAACACGCAAACATTCCGTCTGTGAGTTTTATAATTGCTCTAATATTTTATTCATCTATTCAAGTAGCAAATTACGCAAACTACACATGTGCCAAATAATTGTCGTAGTGTCACGGGCTACAGTTGGCGACGGGAAAGCACAGGCGCCTACGTAGAGGAACAACGTCACCGCACCAACTACGTAGGGCCATTCCATCGTGTGCGCCATCACCTCATCCTCTGGGCGCGCGCCCGTGAGAATTTGACCCATGAAGTTTTAAATTTGACCCATTTCCGCGGCGCGTAGCGTTGCGGATTTTGCCAGATGTGATTGTGAGAGCCTAGTGTATGCGCTCGTATGTATTGCGCTCGTAAGTTCGAAATTATCAAACCTGGTGAGGGGCCCTTTAAGATTATTATTGCAATAGCAATTACATGGACAGTCTCGACGGGTTTTTGGCGTCGCCATTGCCGTAGCCGTCACCGTCGCTGTCATGTCGCGTATGAAGTCCAAATTGATAAGAACCCCCTGCGCATCGTACGTTCTACCAGCGGGCAATAGCGGGCGAGCGGGAGTGGTGAACGCGGCTGAAGCGGCGATCAAACGAGCCGGCATCTCCGTCGCTCCGAGGCGCATGCGATAAGATCCCCCCCCAACTGTTCAACCGGCCCCGCCCGTCGTTCGCGAGCGTGAAAAGACGCGAGGGGGGGGGGTCTCTCGAGCGACCTTCGATTTTACGACCGCGGTCGTCGAGGGCACGCGCGTTATCTCGCCATCTCGGCAGCCGACAGCGGGCGGCCGGTGTACCCTTCTACGTGCTGCGCTCTCAACGCGAAGAGAATGTGGTGTGCAGAGTGTCCCTGGAGCGGCCGTATTCTTAAACAAGCGTTTTCTAGAGTTGTGTGAGATCGGATCCAAAAGAGTTAGCTGCCAGCCTCACTTCGTATAAGATTACAATTTGTTGATATCGCATTCATTGCTTCACCCTTGCGGTGAAACTGTGACTTTTTTTATTTACAACAATAATCTTGCGGGAGACCAGCGGAAAAAAGCTGAACAATCAGCTTGAGAGTGGCCTGGCCACCCTACACGTATGTCAGCGTAAACGGTGGTTACAAACAACAACAAAAAAGAACACATAATATATTGCACATGGCTCATCTCCATACAAGAAAGATGCCTGGTTGCAAAAGCAAATATAAGGAAACTTTCAAAAACATTTCCTTTGAGAGACAACAAAAACGAAAAGAAATAGACGACGATGTTTTGAAGGCAAGTTCATGGTAAGAATATTGTGGAAAACAGTCTTCGTAGTTCTTTAAATGGTGCTTCTGTAATGTTTAGAAGTTTCTCTTTATTAATTCTATTTAGCAATGCTGGTAGCGCGAACCGAACCATTTGTTTGCCGTAATTAGTGCGACATTTCTTAATTTGTCGTTCTTCTGGTTTGCGTATATTGTACTCTATTAGGGTGTCCTGTAATTCTGCTAGCGTTTGTAGAGTACTATTTTTTTCCGTTAAACTTGATTTATACTGGCGACATAGATTGTAGTTAAAAATGGACTTTACCGGGACAATGTTGTGTCTTATAAAGTAATCACTGGTGTGTGAGAGGTATGGAACCTAGCATACTCATCTAATCACACGTTTTTGTAATACAGCGAACGTAGGAGCCACTGCCTGACTTTTTCTCCCCACTCGGCCTCATTAATCTTCCCGCTCCAAGAAATTTCGGCATTAAGTGTTTTTTCGGTCTCCTAGATAGGAGACATTACAAGCTTTCGGCACCTCACGCGCCTTCCGGAACGGCTCACCTTTTACCAAGCGAGAACGCCATGGGCTGACGGCTCTGTGGCGTCATTATTTTATTCCAAATGTCAGCGATATCTGATGTCCAAATGACGACACAGGTGTCTGTGATCTTGCGTCATGACGGCGTGTTAATGTTAATTTATTGCGCGATGATGGTCCTTCGCATCTCTAATGTTGACTCTGCCTACGCCGAAGGTCACCTTTTTTATTTGGCGAGAGATATGTGGCTTTCACCATGTTAAAGAGAATAAGTAATAGATACAGGGAAGAGTCATACTCTGTTTCATTATTACCTACTCGCAGTGAAGCTCATCATCTGCACCATAAGTGAGACAGCCACCTCAGAAGACATGTACCCGCCAGACGAGTACTGTGACTACATGTTCTACACCAACGTGATCACATCCAGGGACCAAATTCTAGCAGAAACGGACCCCGACAGCTGGGATGCCTTCCAGAAGAGGGGCGCAAAGTACAGGGTTACGCAGCTCGGAATCTCGTTCGACTTTCGGTAAGTCGGAGACATTGTACATATTTGAAGACATAAAAACTGTCCGAAGAAAATTATGTAATTACAACAGACACTTTTCAGTTAACGCGGATGAAAACAATGAGAAACTGGGTTGGGGAAATACATTTTATTGTTTTTGTCAGAGCGAGTTATTGTTTTTATACGGAGTGACGCTGACAACAATCGATGTACGATAAGGTGTTTCTATTGCTCTTACGCAGTTTCGGCGATGCTCTTTGGAGATAACATTTTTGCTTAATTTTGTTTTATTACAGAATTCCGCTTCTTTAGGAAATGGCACTCCTTTTCTCTCCAAAACCCTACGTAGCTTTTTCCGTTCCCGTGTAACATGACGCTACAATTATGTTGTACTTACCTTATACCTTTACTCGTAGTTCCAGTGGCCACATGTGGCCTTGAAGTCCGATGGACCAAAAAGAAAAAGTTAAGATGTAACGTCACGCCTCCCATTTGCTGCCGCTTACTACATAAGGTGTCACGCTGCTAAGCTGGCAGTTCGCCACTTTAAGGTTATCGCTTTCATTGTAGAATAAACAACATCGCGCGCCGACAAGATGCGGAGCATGCAGGAGGTCATTTGATGTTTTTTTTTGTGCAATACTCAAGCATCAGAAATGAAATCAATGTGATAGGCCGGCTGCTGACGGCATGCCGATTGATGCCGATGAACCCAGGTTGAATCCACTAAGCATTGCACTAGCAAGGCGTCATTGCTGTTGGCCATTAGGCTTATGGGTTCGATGAAATACTTTTGTGACGAACAGTTCCTCCACAAGGGCTTTAAACGTGAAAGCGCTAAAGAGGTCTTTTTGCAGAAATATTGCTATCGGTGATGGCGTTGCTCGTTGTGAGCGACAAAAATCGGCATGGCCTATGAGCTAAAAAATTGAGATAGATGCAAGTATATATATATATATATATATATATATATATATATATATATATATATATATATATATATATATATATATATATATATATATATATAATATCAATTAATAATAAAACATTTCGACCTCAGTGAGAAAATATTTCGCCAGTACTTGAAAGTGCCGCCCCCCCTCCACAAAAAAGTCAATAGGATTGTCACATAATGCGGCGAGTCTCCTTAATGCATGAAATAATGTTTGGCAGAAGCGCAGAGTGATACCTGGCGTAAAAACGTGAACTGCGCAAACAGTGCGTGGTTTAAGGATCACAGATTAAGCGACACTAAGGCATAATTCGTCGCCATCATGAGCAGCAGCATGAACAAAATGCGCAGCGGCGCTTGCTGTCTTCCGGAGGAGTAGTCAATACTTCGCCAATTCACAAAAGGAACAAATACGGCGTGGTGGGTACTTTGCAACTACTGTAAAAGCCCATTAATTCGGGTTTTCACGGGACCGGAAAAAAATGTCCCAATTAGCCGAATGCCAAATTGTCCAAAGGTGCAAGACAACAATAAAAAAGTTTGTGTATTCCTTCAATGCATTTTCATTTTCTCGGTGAATACCTAAATCTTGTACGAATTTTCCATCACACTAGTGTAAAAACCTCGATTTTCGTGATTGGCTACTTCGTTCACATTGTGAATGCGGCTCAACGCCCCTGTGTCTTAAGTAGAAACGTGCTCTGAAGCACAACCGCGCTCACGTGACAATATTTTTCCCGGGAAAAAACGGCAAGGAAGTGATGGTTTGTACACCGCATTGTAGCGAGTGAGCAATGTAGCAATGGAGCATGCGGTCAGCGGTTGAAGTTCTTAATGTTCCACTGAATCTTTTATCGTTCCGTTCCTTACCCACTTGCCCAGTTGTCGGCGTTATAATCCTAATGTTCAAGCAGTTCCAAAATATATGGGTTTTGTGGCATTGCACGCGCAAGGCCACTAAGTCCAAAATTAAGGTACTGACCCGTGGCCGTGAGGTTGATCGCGATTGGCGTTTTCTCACATTTGCGTCGCACATTTTCACGCTTCGTGCATGCCATGCTCCGTGGCTCATTTACGTTATAACCGAATTGCTGCCAATAGTGACTGAATTAACAAAGGTTTATTGCCATTAAACAATACAATCGCTTGCCGCTACCAGTTAACGTGCCCGAATTATGTGAGCTTTTCCGAACTTATAGCGGGTGTCGAATTAACGAGCTTTCCCAGTGTACGTGCAGTAGGCATTCTAGGACCAGTTTTAAACGGCCAATGTTCAGAGCACAGACGTTCCTTTCCTTGTGGCATGGTTGAGCTCTCGACCGAGAAGCGCAGCGAGGCTACCAATTGACAAGGCAATGATAAGAGGGCCAGTTTGCGCTTTCGCGTTCTACACTTGAAGGTGCAGCTGAAGCGTCCTCCAAATATTTTTTCTGAGTACGTCCGTGTATTCACAAATGACACTGTTCGTCAGTGCTCTTCGTTATTAGACTATACTAATATTTCGCTAATATTCAGGATCAGGTGAAACTATTTTTTCTACGTATGACTCTACAGCAACAGTTCTTTTCTGAATATGGGCCATGCCACTGAATTTAAAAAGTGCACTGCTCACAATCATATCTTTTTCGGTCGCCTGCTTCAGTTGCTAATAACTATAGATGTGATTTTAGTAAAATTTCTATTTTTTTCCTTGCGTTCCTATCGCACCATTTTGATATATGAGCATCAAATAAAAGTGAAGAAGGGGTAATGTAATGTTTTATAGTGCCTGTAAGTGCCTATTTTTCGCATTGTGCCTAAATGCCTATCAGTGCCTGTAAATACCTATATTCATTATTTACACCTATATTTACGCTATTTAAGCTCAAATTGCACTGTAGAGTGTGGTTTGACACTGTTATTCATGTTGCATGGCAGCAGCATGGACTGTTCGGAACTCTATGTAGTCCAACCTAGTCCTCTAGTTCAACCAACTTCCGGAAACCATATGCCGCCGCGCCGACTTGGCGCTAGCGGTTTGCGCATACGAAACCGATGAGAGCCCTTTGGAAAAAGCAGTGTGAAGGTCAAAAGAACAAACGATGTTATGCACACGTGGCTTTTGTTTTGTTTGTAGTTTACTTCTCAAGATGTTCACCGATAGGGGAGAAATTGGTCCTACGCGATTAAACACGGCCGATACGAGGCATCCTTCCCATCTGGTTTTTTTAGTGGTCTATCTGCTGATGTGCTGCCCTCCTCAGCCATGCCCCAAAGAAAAGAGACCCAGCAGTGTGTTGGTTCGACAGTGGATGCATGACTCACCTATGCTACAGAATAGAAGAAGAGACCTTTAGTCTGCGAACCATGCGGGGAAAATGGACAGTTGCACGGCTGTATTCAACTTTTGGCATATATGTTCCACCATAAACAAGAAAATTTTTAACAGCGGAGTCGCTTAAGCCGCACATTGGTACTTGACGGGTAAAGAGAAATTATCACCATATGAATCCGACACGTGTTCCCTGCAGCGTTTTATTTGCCTTCCACGTTTTCGTTCATCTTCTGCTCTGCTCTCAGAAACTGAGCACCGATTTTTCCGGCGGGGCCTGCAATTACTCTGATGGGTGAGAGAACCAGTAGAGAGAGAAAGAGAGGAAGAAAGATA
>JALIZH010014525.1:0-12500 GCA_030522465.1 Rhipicephalus appendiculatus
GGATTTGATAAGCGATCAAGTGACAAACAAATGTTTGTCACTTGTTTGTCGCGTGTTTCAACTTCGCCGGTTCACCATCTGTATATTCTTCTGTGATGCGCGTTTGCACTAACAGCGACATTAGATCTCCAATAGCAGTTCAAACATACGTCGTATTGCGTTTAAATGGGTTCTGCTATCACTTTACAAAGTGACAAGGCTCGAATTAACACTGGGACTCCTTGATTCGTGTGCAGCGCATCCAGAACTTTGACGTGCCATTATATAGGTAAAAGCGCACAACGCCATAGTTACGCACTTCCAGACAGGAAGTAATCGCTTAGAGAAAGCGACAACGACACAAGTAGAAGCGTAGCGCGCGTCCGGTATACGCAGGTAATCACGGCAACACGATGCTTGCGCTCGCAAACGCCGCGCAACTTGTTCCGCCAACAATGCACTTTCCGCGTATACGTTCTCGCTCTCCGAGAACCGAGCACACTCGCAGACAACGACAAAGAATAAGAAAAGACGCGTTTGTTGAGTGCGCGTGCTGCAACGCTACACGAAGCATTTCGCTTGCTTGGGAGCATCACCTTAGTTGCCCGACCCCTAAAAAACTTCCCAACATTCCTGAGCTGACTTATTCCAGGAAATTCGGTTCTTTTTAGTGGAAAGAGATAGGGCCGATACAAACCCACGACCTCGAAGGTTATGGATCATACTTCGCCCTTTTATTCTCTTATGTCCATGACACACAATCAGCTAAATGTTTTCGAAGTAAATCCTCTGCGCGGCGGAACAACTTACGAATGGTAATTTTGAACAGAGTGATATTCCGCGCAGAAATTTTCACTTTTCGGGGGAATTTTCAGCCTTCATTTTGGACGAAATGTGAAAAGAGAACCTTTGCGACATTTCAGGGAATTTCGGGAATGGTGAATTTCCCCTATTATGACAAGAACATGACGGTCGTAGTGTCGCGGCTCCAGCAATTCTTAATACGTAATATAATGGGCTTTTAAAGAGCCATGATAGTGATGATTCAGCTCAGAAGAGATGCAATCGTGCACGCATAAAAATTATTCAAAGACAAGCGCTGGGTGTGTTTGCGTCATTTTATGTGTGCCTTCTTGTGTCTTGTGTGTGCTACTTCATCAATTTCTGCATTTGGCCCTGGCGCATGCAGCAGGCAAATGCATAGCTCTTGAAAGTTGTTTTCGATAATTATCTGGAAGAATTTCTTGTTAACTCTTCGTGTTACACTCATACCCCACGTCTATGCAGCGTACTTACACCACGTGAGTTACGAAGGCCATGCTTTTGTGCTGTGCAGAAGCGTAGGTGTCATAAATTGAATAGTCGTAAACATGTCACACTCATGCGTTATATATGTCTGCGCGAGAAAGCGAGCGTGTGTGTGTGTGTGTGTGTGTGTGTGTGTTTGTGTGTGCGTGCGTGCGTGTGTGGGTGTATGCGTGCGTGTGCGTGTGCGTGCGTGCGTGCCTCTGTGTGCGCCCGCGCACGTGTTTGTGTGTGTGTGTGTGTGTGTTTGTGTGTGTGTTCGCGCGAATTACTGTCATTGTGCAGGGAAATAGGCTGGCACAATTTTTTCGAGGTAAGCAGGAAAATTTGCCTATAAAAGGGACTTTATATGTCTTGAAATGGGAATTCTTAGGCGTAGAACGAAACATCACTGATTTCGGTGGTTATACATCATGCGGTGCGGTCTCCCATACATACCTTATTTAAGCACAGCAGCAGAAAGAAAGTGCCAATTTGTTTAATATCGAACTTAGGAAATGCTCGAAGATGTCTGGTAAATAAAACAACAGTGACGTGCAGGCATGTGTATCGGTGCTAATTCAAGAAAAACATGAGGATAAAACCAACATGGCAAAAGTTGCCGAAAGCAATTCAGGTTACGGCGGTGATGCGAAAGTGGACCTGTGTCATCATTATTAGGTTTATCTGATATACAACCATATTTAGTAGGAATTACACTGTCAGCGGTGGCCAAGGAAAATTGAATTCGTGGAGCATTTGATTTACAAAGTCAAGAAACACAAAATAGTGGTAGTAGGAGGAAAGTATTGTTTCAGACTAGTGGCGTAGCCAGGGGGTGGCACACCGGGCACGTGCCCCCCCCCCCCCGAAGTTTTTTTCGCCATGGCATACATAGCGAAAAATGGCCATTTCAAGGAGGTGCCCCCTTGAAATCATGGAGGTGCCCCCCCCCCCCCCGAAAAAAATTTCTGGCTACGCCCCTGTTTCAGACCAACTGCAGCGCAAAAGTGCTTTAAACTTCTTTTTCGCCTCCTGGGCACCGTACTGAGCCGAGAAAAAAGAAAGAAGAAAGATTAGAAACTCGGTACGAACATTGCGTCATATACTCAAGCTCGAAATATTTATTAGAAAAAGTGCGCGCTCAGATCACATCGTCCACAATCGCATTTCGCTGTGCCCATGTGTCCCGAATATGCGTCGAATGGGCTGCTGACACTTCTTAAACCTAGGCAGCATCAATGTGAAAAATCAGCACCAGCAGCAGAACAAGGGTTGTTACCATATTCGACCGTTACTGCGGCGACGAGGGGTATGCACACTGAAGTTGGACGTATAGTTAAGGTGTTGAAAATATTTCATGTCACGTATGAACAAGGGATCGATGACACCCCCGTTCCTCGTTGTGGACGCGGTGTCTTGGGAGGCCCTTCCACATCGCAATCGCCTTTCACGTACTGTGTGAACCAGGTGTTGTTGGGTTTTGAGCCATCCACATTAAAGTCACCGGCAATGATGACCGGCATGCTCTTCTCGGCAGAATTATTGCTGCGAGGACGTCACTCCGGTTGTGGCATAACTGCCAAGGAACGTAGCTGACACGCCTTTCACAGAATCCTTTTGTGGTCCGAGGTTCAGGTAAATGGTGGCGAGCGCGATGTCACTGCCGTTGTCAATTATGTGGGCAGCACAGACGTCTCTGATTCAATTGCTTGCGTCTGTGTCTTCGGCGTCTGAAGGTTGGCGCAGTGCGATGGCAGCAATCTTAAAGTTGCACATTGCTGTGTTCCTATATATGGCCATGCCGGTGCATCTGCAATGACGCCGCTTGCTGTGGACGACGCTCTAGAATCCTCTGATGTAGAAAGGCCCCGCGCCGTTCTGGGGTAGATATAAACTGTTAATCCCCTGTGGCACATATTCGCGCACAGTGGCCCGTGGTATACGGGTATGTGCCACACGTACGTGTTTGGAAGAAAGGGTTTGACGACGTACTCTACAGGATGTTCACGTTATTCATGTCATGACCAGCCAGTCCTATTGCTCAAAGTCTCTTACCCACCCATATCAATTTTAGTCTGCACCAAGTTAAAGAGGCGATCACGAGAGCACCCAGGCGTAGGCGGCTAGATAGACAGATAGATAGATACGTAGATAGA
The DNA here is from genome assembly GCA_030522465.1 of Rhipicephalus appendiculatus. NCBI lineage: Eukaryota > Metazoa > Arthropoda > Arachnida > Ixodida > Ixodidae > Rhipicephalus > Rhipicephalus appendiculatus. The sequence continues at coordinate 3,423 of JALIZH010014525.1, forward strand.
AACGCTCAAGGTGCCTGCACTTCACTAAGAAATGCTTCGCATTTAAGATAATAGAAAAAAAAGCTGGCAAGTTCCCCGACCTCACAGAACGGGCAAACAAACCCGCGTAGCGAAGGCTGCAGTGATCGAACGGGGGGGAGGGGTTGTGTCACAGTTGCAAATTGATCGACGACAGCTGACTTCACTGGAATGGCGTGCAGTCTATTTCGCTTTATACGGTTGTATAGGCCCGCAGTGCCGTCTAGAAGTTCTTTCGAAATAGCCCGAGAAAGCTAGACAAACAACGAGTGCAACTGAAAGCGTTCTTGAAATGGCAAGGAGACCCAGCTCGGACTTTGGACTTGTTTCTGCTGTCTCCATCTGTAGGAAGTCGGAGTGTCGCAGGACCGAAGACATTATAGCCTACCACGCTCCTTAGTGCAACCTTCGAATACTGGACAGTCGAAACGTTCTTGTGCCTACTTACCTTGTTCTAGAATATTTGTAATCTATCTGACACAAGACATTGCCCGACGAAAGAGACGGGGAATCAAACGTTTAGATATATTAGGCATGGCGCCTTGTGTTCTCTCTCACAATAAGTACGTCTTTTTTTTATGGCGACACACACTTGCCGCGTAATACTTTGACATATATGGTTTGAAACAGTGTCTTGTGGAATCTGTTACGTATCCAGCGGTCACAGCTGGTCATGGCCGGCTTTTAGTCGTAGACGGGACCGTACATAAAAAACAGTGCGATATAATACTAATATTATCGGGGGTTTTACGTCCCAAAACCACGATATGGTTATGAGAGACGGCGTAGTGGAGGGCTCCTTGGAAATTTCGACCATCTGGTGTTCTTTAACGTGCCCTGACATCGCACAGTGCACGAGCCTCTACCATTTCGCCTCCGTCAAAATGCCACCACCGCGGCCGGGATTGAACCCTCGACCTTCGCGTCAGCAGCCGAGCACCGTAGCCACTGTTCCACCGAGGTGGACTACGGTGTGAATCTGCTTCGATCACTGGAACAGGGAATTATGGACACGTAGCGCCCAGCGGTAAACGCGACCAGTTCCACGCTGCTGATGACAGCTTCCACCACAACCGCGGCCCGAAGCCTCTTAAACACGACTTCCTCCACCCTGGTAAGGTGATGGGGGGAGGGTGACAAGGGAGAAAAGGAGAACTCGAAGACCCCTACGACGTGGAGCAAAGTTTGACCAAAATCACACCTTCAAACGAAAAGACTGTTATTATCAAGCAAACTACCAAAGGCATGACTTCTACTGAGACACACGATGGGATAAGAGCATGCTCCCTGTGTCTCAGTAGAATTCAGGCCGTGGGCAGTTTGCTTACTAAGAAATGTCGGCTTTTTGTTTAAAATTGAGCGTTTTGGTAAAAATTCTCCGCATCCTCGGCTTTGCGCCTTATAATCTTGACAAATCTTTGCTAGTAAGATTTTACAAAGTATTCTTTATTGTTTTGTTTTTGCTTCTTTTGTACACCACGAATCCTTGATCTACACACGCTTTGTATCGCAGCGTTCGTCAGCATAAGAACTCGCTGAAGAAAGAATTTCAGAAACCTGTCGGTCATTTGAGCGAAAATTCAAGTAGATGTGTTGTGCTTGTAGTGGACGGCGCGATGTTTCCCCCTGCAGCTGTGAGACAGCGAATCAACAATTCCTATTTACATTTGTCAAGAACTTACTCTTTATCATTATTTTTTTTACATTTCCGTCTATCTGCAAAAGGTCTGAAACGTAAGAGGTATTACACCAATAAGTTATTGAAAAGCTTTCCTTCGTTCGGTTTCTTCAGAACCATCGCATATTGTTTTCCTTTCTCTCTTGTTACTGTGCAACGACAGAGCAGTCATGTATATCACCATCTGCGCATAAGCACAATGGATAAATAGAGAAACAATATCGTATTTTTTCTAGGTTGTTCTTCATTAGTTACATTTTGGCATGAGCTAGAAAAGATCTTTTGCATAGCCTCCAGTAATTGATCTGCAACAATTTTTTCAGCCTCTAACATTCCTTCGGAACGTACCCGACAATACATCGTACTTTGACATAGGTGCCCTCAAGTCGCTATGGTGCTACGTACTTGAGAAGTAAATGCAGTGAAGATCAGCACAATACTGAAAGAAAGGAGGTGCTGCTCTAGGAGAAGAAAACGCTATAGAGTTTATACACCTCAACACTTGCGTCGGCTCTACTATTACCAGTTGACGCACCGCGATGGCTTCTGCTGCTCTCTAAAAAATGCCCCCCACATCCCCGAAGGGAATCGTGAGGAAATGCGAATGCATTTCTTGCGCCGAGAGATTTCGCCTTCACCGACTTCTGCCATAGCCTTGAGAGGCGCCCAGCCAGCGAACGGTCGATAGTGAGGCGCGAGCGGACGGGAGAGTGGGGCGCAGAGAGGAGAGAGAGCGAACGGCCAGAGAAGGAGTGGCGAAGCACTGCACCTACCCTCTCTCGCACCACATGCTCCGGTTGCTAGGGGCGAGGATAAGCGCGCGCGCCCGCAGCTGTTGCTATGGGAGAGGGAGTGAGAGCGGAGAGATAACACCTGCCGGCGCGCGGACACCGCCGCGGACAACGCCGCCTGACATAGCCCGACTACGAAATGCATTCGCATTTAAAAGTGCTGTGCCGAAAGGCCCGTTTTAGTATGATTAGTGTTGTACTGTAGTCACCTAAGAGGTACAGCCACCGAAATTTCTATCTTGTGCGAGCGACCACTTTTCTGTGCGTCAGCGCCATATGACGGAGCGAAATTGAAAACTGGGCGAGGGTAAGCGCATGCCCATAAAGCGAGTGCAGCTGGTGTCGTCGTCTGCTAGGCTATTCCTTACTGAGGACGTCACCCCACATAAGCGCACTTCACACGAACACATCATGGTGAGTAGGTATGCTTTTTCTCGAATTTTATGTTCCATATATGAACGCTGCAGCAAGAAATCAAGGGAATAAAATTTAAAGATATGAAACACACCCCTACTCATGAGATAATGGGAAGAACATGGTTCATAAGAAGTCCGTTAATATGGTTTCGCGCCCTTAAGAAGGAACAGCCTAGAAGACGATTGACCCAGTGAAGCGGCCTTTGTGGTCATGCATTAACCCTGGCCGTGTATGCAACTTGACTCCGTCATATGGCACTGGCGTGCGGAAAAGACGCCACCCGCGAACGTTAGTTAAAGGTTTGGGCGGCTGTACCATTCACCGCCATGCGTCTATAACGATGCTCAACTTTCGCAGTAGCGATCGACTATACTCTGTTCCAGAAGTTCCCTTCAGCACTGTGGAGGCTACAGTGCCCATTAACCAATAGGAAGGGTGATTAGCCCCTCCACATGTATTCATCCGCGCCGCGTCGTCTGCTAGCATCCCCCTGCCGTCTGCGCGCACACGTTCAGCGAGCAGACGGCAGCGCCGAAAAAAATAGAACATGGCTGCACGCATCGAGGCTGCTGCTCTCCGCCTCGAGTTTATCACGTCGTCGTCGTGCGCTCTGTGGCCCGTAAGTACCAAACAGACGCTTGCATTTGGTTTAGATTTATGTCTTGAAGCTTCGGCAGCAATGTATTCGTGACTACATTGCGCTATTTCCATGAACCATGATCAAATTCTCGGCGCGTTAGGCTTAGCAGGCGTGGTTAAAGCAATAGCTTATCTTGCCAATAACGACAGAGCGTACTTGATGCTTTGTCCTGATCGTGAGATGGCGCAAGCGATAGCTCATTACACCATTCATTCGTTGCTGTGAGCTTTTTGAGCGAGCGTCAAGGGCAAGTTCGGATCGAAGAGGGTGGTCGCGTCTTCATGGGCGCTGCCATGTTGATTTTTAACCACAGTTACCGATGGTTACTGCTACAACAATTAAAGAAATACCACGTAAATGTGATGAAGAATAAACAAATTACTTATTGATGTGCAGAAGCAGATGCTAAAGAAGGGCAAATGTACCAGCCTTACCAACTGCAAGGCAATTGTATCTGGATCTATGTTTTCCTGCGCAAACGTGTGGCTTGTTTACACCCCGTAGCTTTGGCAGTGCTGAACGGTAGTGGTGAAACAGAGTATACTTAGCGAATGCAGTTCCTGCAGCAAAGGCTTCTGTTGCAACACCATGCTGGCCGCAGCAAAAGAGCTGCGCCTCTGACACTCGACAAACACAGAGGAATGTACTCGAATAATAAGAAAGGGGGAGGGGGTGTCTCATGCACCGCTGTGTATCCCCATTGCCAAAGGGCTGCCTCGTTTTTCTGAGGCCACACCTAATTAGGACGACTGCTGAAAGGCCTACGTATTTGTCCGCGAGCCAGAATAACGCTGGGCTCACTAACGAGCCCGGGGCGTCAGCCACAGGCGGTTGTGCACGGGGGAAATGTCTATGCAGTGCTTCCCCTTTATCCTACGTCAACCTTCCTCCCAAAACCCCATCGGAACGCCTCTTTGTGTAGTCTGGTAACGAGCTTCGGGATGTACGACATCCTTCGCGCCATTCTTGGGAGTCACATGTACCACCGCGGTCGCTCTTTATCTGCCTGTTCTATTGAACGCTCTTCGGCTGTAGCAAGCACAGCTATAACGAGATCAACTTTTCCTGGAAGCGGGCATACGCAATGCGACAGGCTGCGTGCGGTAGTGTTTGGCCGAATATATGAACAGAGCTGGCATTACTGTCGCACGACACGAGTTAAGCATTGCGATTGAATGAAGGATTTCTGCACTATGCTTGTTATTGTTTCAGACATATTCCGGCGTCATCACTCTGGGTCAATTCATGCACCTGATGTATGTGAAGGTCGCGATGAGTATGTTGCAATACAACTGCCCAACATGTAAAGAAAACGGATCGCATTACCGTAACAGCAAATGCAACTGAAACCAATGATAATTAGAGCATAACTAACGAAAGTAAAGGAAAGCGCAGCTGTAGCACACGTCAAATAAATGCATGAAATGTGAGACATTGTGATTAAGAGTGAATCGGATGTTAAAACGAATTACATTGAATCAATGTTGAAGTGAAATAAAATCCGATGAAATCTTACAATTAATCAAATTATAGAAGGCATAAGGTGTAATAAGGGAGAATCAAATGAGCATTTACCTTTCGGTGACTAAGCCTCAGCATGGGGAACCAGTTTTGGTGTCCAGGTGACCTAGTAACTGCCAATAAAACTTCAGTCATCTGAGAACGTAAAACTAATTTATTGAATGTTTCTCGTTATCATATGCCTATTCAAAGGCTATGCTCTTCTTAGCGTAGCCAAAGGAACTGTAAAATTATGCACTGATTGCTTTCTGCGGAACACCCTACCACGCTCACGGCAAAATTTCCCTTTGTGTCTTCATAAAATACATGTGTGCAGACGTAAGCACCTTCTTTGATCTGCTGTGGCGGGTCCCGTCACTTGGTGAATCCTGCGGCTTTAGCTGTCATTTTAGCTTCGTAGACGAGTACTAGCTTGTCCATCGAACCTAACCTAAACTTCACTGCCTCCCGTTGTCGTATGCCAGGTTGTATTGCAGGTATGAGCTCAGCTAGTGACTGACCTGTGTTATCTAAACTGCATGAAAAAACTTGTGCTGACTGTAGTTAAGAGCTCTTTTATACAGTTATTTCATTCAAAATTTGTAATAAATTGTGTGATTCGTATTGATATCCATATAACCTTTCGACTACTCCGATACCATCTCCCTATTGAAAATCCTTGGTTGGTGGATGCTAGAATCGTTGGTGAACATGGTGGAAACAATGGTGGACAAGGCGGATAGAATAGCGGATATGCTGGAAGCTATGGTGGTCAGAACTGCTGAAGATGGCCAGAGTGGAAAAAAAACGGCAGATCCCACGCACTGTGGGAATCGATGTGACGCGAAGCAGCCAGCAAGGAGCAAATCATGCCGTGCATAATATGCATGTCATTATTTACATGTTAGGACCTGTCATTTGTGTTCGTCATACAGTCACGTCGCGCAATACAAATTTTGGTGTATATCAAGCGAGTGAGCTGGACGCAAGCGCACCATGAGCGTGGCATGTAAATGGCATTGTAGATGACATGCATGCCAAGATTTTCGTGTTACCACCTGCCACTTATGTTCGCTTAATTTTTTACCTCGAATCGCAGCGAGACGCGAGACCAATCTGCCTCCGTTTCGCATGCGTTCGTATTCTCGCGCTCTGCGCATCGTGCAGACGCCATCCGCGTTCCAGCGTTTAAATTGACGGACACTTTGTCAATTCCAAAGTGTGTTCCTCGAACGCCTGTGCCCACTGAGACGGGGTCGGTCAGAATGGAACGTGATGCGCGCGTCTCCCTCCTTGCATGATTAGAGACGCTGGGCACAGCGACGCTACGCAAGAAAAGAGCGAGCGCTGTAGAGTCCAACGCGACTGGCGTCCGTTTGCGCGCCCCGGCGCCCACCTGGCACTGTGCCAGGTGGGCCCCGGGGCGCGCAAACGGACGCCGGAGGGACGACGCTGGAGGGACGGACGGACGGGCGGACGTGAGCATGAGACATTAAAGGCTTTCACCCAGAAATTTGGTGTATATCAAGCTGGCGTTATATCAAGAGTGTCATGAGCGTGGCATGCAAGTCATGTTGCACATGACATGTCATGATTTCCATATTACCACTTGTCATTTATCCTCGTCATACAATCACGTCGCTAAATACCAAATTTTGTGTATATCAAGCTAGCGAAACGGCGACGGGAGTACCATGAGTGTGGCATGCAAGTCATGTTGCACATGGACATGTCATGGTTTCCATATTACCACTTGTCATTTATGTTCGTCATACAGTCACGTCCCTCAATACGAAGTTTGTCGTATATCAAGCTAGCGAAACTGCCACGAGAGTGTCATGAGCGTGGCATGCAAGTCATGTTGCATATGACATGTCATGATTTCAATATTACCACAAGGCATTTATGTTCTTCATACAGTCACGTCACGCAATACCAAATTTGGCGTATATCAAGCTAGCGAAACGGCCGTCAGCGCGCCATGAGCGTGGCATATAAATCATGTTGTATATGACATACAGGTCATGACTTTTTTATTACCACCTGTCATTTATGCTTGTCATACTGTCAAGTCCCTCAATACCAAACTTGGTGTATATCAAGCTAGTGAAACGGCCACGAGAGTGTCATGAGCGTGGCATGCAAGTCATGTTGCACATGACATGTCATGATTTGCATATTACCACTTGGCATTTATGTTCGTCATACAGTCACGTCCCGCAATACCAAATTTGGTGTATATCAAGCAAGCGAAACGGCCGTCAGCGCGCCGTGACATGTAAATCATGTTGTATATGACATGCAGGCCATGATTTTCATATTACCACCTGTCATTTATGTTGGTCATGCACAAATGTCTCCTTGTACGAATTTTTGGATATATCAAGTTAAGAAAATGGCCTCAGGAGCACTATTTCCATGGCATGTCAATCATAGTTTTCATGACAAGTTAGTGATGATTTTCTTGATATGACGAGTCAGTCCTGTTTGTCATACAGTTATGTTATTCCATACTTAAAATGTACTTGTGGGCTAGTTGGTTGGTCATAATTACGATAAAACGGCAGCGCGCGCCGGGTTAAGACATACACGAAACACAAAAGGCGCTTGTGACGTCCTTTTGTGTTTCGTGTATGTGTCTTAACCCGGTGCGCGCTGCCGTTTTATCGTAATTATTCCATACCAATTTTGGTATAAATCCCATTAACGATACGGCCAGGAGAGCATAAAGTCGTAGGCGGCTAGATAGATATATAGATATATAGATAGATAGATAGATAGATAGATAGATAGATAGATAGATAGATAGATAGATACGCTCAAAGTCGCCGAAGTTCGCTAAGAAATGCTTCGCATTTAAAATCACGCCATATCCACGAAGTTAATGATGATGAGTGGGCGAAGCTCGATCGTTTTCATCCATGGCAGATAGAGAATGTGTGGTCTGGAACGCGCTTATACTTCATGGTCATCAGCGTCATCGTCATCTTTATCACGTGTAGTGGGTACATTCCACTATACTGGAACGCGCTTATTCTTCATGGTCATCAGGCGTCATCGTCATCTTTATCACGTGTAGTGGGTACATTCCACTATACTGGAACGCGCTTATATTCATCGTTATCACGTGTAGTGGGTACATTCAACTATACTGCGTCATCGTCATCTTTATCACGAGGAGTGGGTACATTCCACTATACGTGGCTACCTACCTACTACTACTACTACTACTACTACTACTACTACTACTACTACTACTACTACTACAGAGGAGGGACAGACCCACACCCTAAGGAGCTTCGCCCCTAAAAATGGCGGCATATGGTGGTGGTGGTGAGCTTCCTTTGGCGTTCAAAATGGCCAATGATGGTGAAAGTGGAAAATGCTGGCTGATGGTGGCGAACGGCTTGGTGAACAAGGTGGATGACGGTGGTATGATGGAAGCATGGTGGAAGTGCACATGGCAGTAAGTGAAATCACCGTTATTTGTAATTTTTCCCATTCGAGTGTAAAATATGTTTACAGTCCAAAGGAGCCAACGCCGATCATTATGTTCGAATGCATCAACGAAAAAGTTCCCAGCACAAGAATACCTTAAAGGGAACGCCGACGTCCCACCTTGCGGCCCATTCCAGATCATGTGGGTGTATAGCTTTTTTCATTAACACTGTCATTATGCCAAAACACAAAGACAAAAGGGCATGTGAACTCGCTGCAGCGTTCTTTATTAAAAAGAAGGCTGATGAATGTATTTCTGAACCGTCTGTTTGTTTACTAGATAGCGAGGTACGCACGCTCAACCATTTCTTTGACGTCACCTAAATTTTCTGCGCACGCATGTCTTCTCTCTCTCATTCTCTCTCTTTATGTCCAGAATGCACTATATTGTTGTTCTATTTTTCTTGGTTTTCCGTGCGTTCACTTTTCAGGGGCGAAGCTCCTCTTAGTCTAACCTTGTCCAGCGTCAGGCGTAACCGGCAGTATCTCCCGAACAGCCAACGTGATGACGATGATGATGACGCTAATGACCATGA
>JALIZH010014525.1:17500-37468 GCA_030522465.1 Rhipicephalus appendiculatus
TTCGCGTTCATAAACGACAGCAAAATTCGTAGAAAACCATGTTTTTCCATATATAAAAGTAGGGACCCACTTTAGATTAGTTAGGGCTGCTCACAGAACATGGATAGTCGTCCTCGGAAACGTAAACTTGATGATGAAGACGATAAGCAGCCTGGCAAGGATGTAGAACGCAAAGACGCAAAGCCAATGCAGCGGTAGCAAGAAGAGCCCGGCAACAGGACCTGCGGTCAAAGCACGACGATCGAAGCTTCAACGCCTTCGCCGACAGGATCCTACCGTACGTGCTAGAGCGCCCGAATCTAAGCTCCGACGCCGCCAACAGTTTCAAAACGTACCTATAGTCGTTTGCGTCCCATTTAAAAGGAGCTTCGCTCGTCGGTTGTATTCGTACACGGAACAACTGCTAGTTTTCAATCAACAAACTCGCTAGCAGACGCTGCCTGCGTCGGCGTTGAACGGTTGTGCAGAGCGAGCAGTCGGTTTTTTCAATCTAGAAACTCGCTAGCAGACGCTGCCTGCGTCAGCGTTGTGAGGCGAGAGAGGGGGAGCGTAGGAGAGGGGAGAGGGGGGAGGGGACGCGCATGCGCAGTGGGGTTGTGGTTGCCGCGGGCAGGGATGGCTAGAGGAGAGAGATGGGGGGAGGGGACGCGCATGCGCAATGGGTGTGTAAACACCGTGGGCGGGAGGGATACCTGGAGGAGAGAGAGGGGGGAGCGTAGGAGAGGAGGTTTGTGGGGAGGGTTTGCGCATGCGCAGTAAGGGTGGTCAGGACGCACACCACCACCACCGGACAGACGGACGGACACCGGACGGACGTGAGCATGAGACATTAGACAGATTTAGTTGAGTGTCCGCAACAGCTTTGCGGACGCAGCCTGCCATAGGAAATGGCTGGCACGCTGCGTCCGCAGAGCTGCTGCGGACGCCCAACTAAATCTCTCAATTAAAGGCTTTCGCCTTAAAATGCTCACTGTCATTACCACGAGTTATCACAAACGTTGTTGCAGTTGTTCAGCGCCCGACATTGAATGAAATGTCGTGCATCGTATTCCACCAAGGAATCGGGCGGCTTGGGCGTGATTCATTCCCATTCTCAGTTAGCAACGTTGCTTGTTGGGCGAGTTGGAATAGGTCAATCATGATGTAGGGCAGCGCAAAAAGCAGACAACAGACGAGCGAGGGGACAAGGACACAGCGCATTCTTCCAACTAAAATTTATTAGATTTCCTTTCCTTGTCCTTGTCCCCTCGCCCGTCTGTTGTCTGCTTTTTGCGCTGCCCTACATCATGATTGACTCAGTTAGCAGTTTTAAACCCAATGCCAGAACGCCTGGTACGCTGACTGCTATAAAGCAATGCTGGTTATTGAAATTGCATAATGGCGCAGAAGGCACTTAGGCCAAGCAGCACCAGGTACAGGGGCCATGGTAATCTTGTCCAAGGAATCTCCCTCCTGAGTCGCACATTTTTACCAGTGGTCCTTCATTTCTCTCACGACGTCGATCGCTTTGCTCGAATACCACTGTTCAACTTCGAAAGTGACATCCTCTCCTTCTTAAAACGCCGAACATCAAGTGGTTTGTTCATCTCGGGAAGGAGCAAGAACAGCCTTGTCATGTCATGGGCAGCTACGGGTTATCCCCGTAGGCTGCTTTATTTGGTCGTGGATTTGGCGTGCGCTGTAGCCGGTCAAATGAACGAACTTTATGAAACTTCGGGCTTGAATTTTATTCATTATGCAGGTTAATGTCTTCTACAGCTTGTATAAACAAAACTACTGTAGACAAGAATTCGATATTTACACAAGTATGCATGGCAATAACACTGGTTATGCACAAAAAGTTGCATGTGTATATCTGCATGACTTCTTTATTACAACTTAAGGTTTTGGATACGCCCTCGTATTCCATCGAACAGCTCAACGCTCTCCAGTTGCAACAGGCGGACCTCGTGGAGGGTTTCTCGAAGGAGCGGGCGTGTACCTTTGCTGAGCTCACCGCGATTGCTCGTGCCGAAAGGCAGATATACCCACCTCCCCACTCTTCCCTTACTACCAGGCAACAGCACATATGGCGCCGTCTGCAAACACGAACCTTACCCACCCCCTCCCTCCTCTCCCACTACCCACCTCCCTGCCCTCTGTGCAATGCACCGAGGGTAAATCTAACCCACCTTCTCCTGGCCTGTCCGTTTTCTCCTCGTCCCGACGGGCCGGTGCCACTGAAAACCTGGGAGGATTGGGAGACCTCGCTACGCTTTACGGATCCGGCAAGGCAGAAGATCGCCGCCAGCCGGGCTGCCAACGTCATGGACTCACTAGGCATGCATGTTTGAGTGTAGTGTGGTCGCGCGGGGACCCAGGAGGCCTGTGAGGTCCCGAATTTCCTCGAAATAAAGTTTTTTCGACTCGACTCGAATACAAGGTATTGCCACCTGCCTGTAATGGGTTGAGGGCAAGAGCGGCTCACACCCTAGGAAAGAAAAGAAGATCGCGTGCGCTCTTCTTCTCCGCTCGAGAGCCAGCCGCGACGGACGCGTTTTTGAGGAGCTGGCTACTCGGTGGTTCATTAAAAGACCCCAGCACATCTGAAGTCTTGTGACACTGGTGGAGGTGCTGGGTAGCCCTCACGGATGTTGCATACCCCTCCCGGGAGTCGCCCTACGAGTCCAGTCGCAGTTAACACCCCCGTGCATCGAGTCAGCCACCGAATCAGGGGATTGCCTCCTGAAGTCGACGATAAGGTTCCTACCACTCCGACAGGTATGACCAGCGCTTCGGTTCAAACAGCTCCAACCGGCACGGAGAGCGCAATGCCGAACCGGTATACATTGGAGAGCCCACGGGTCCCGGCGACGTTCCACGGCACAGAGCGCGAAGACGTCGAAGATTGGTTGGTCGACTTCGAGCGCGTAGCCGCGTTGAACCAATGGGACGATGCGGCAAAACTAAGGCGTGTCTACTTCTACCTGGAGGACGGGGCGCTCACGTGGTATCAGAATCGTGAGGAGCAACTGACGTCGTGGCGCGAATTCTGTCGTAGGCTTCTGCAGACCTACACCAGTGCTGATCGCCAAGAACGAGCGGAACGAGCGATTCTGGCCCGTGTCCAGTTGCCAAACGAAACTGTGACCACATACGTCGAAGACATGACACGCCTCTTCCGACGAGCTGACCCAAGAATGGCGGAGGATAAGAAGTTGCGCCATCTGATGCGCGGGGTCAAGGAGCAGCTCTTTGCCGGCCTCGTGCGGAGCCCTCCGAAGATGGTCGCGGAGTTCTTGGCCGAGGCTGTGACCATGGAAAAGATGCTGCAGCAGCGCTCCAACCTGTATGAGAGACAGGTCAATGGTATGTCCGCTACTGATATTGTCACCACCACTGGAATCAACAATGAATGCCTACGAGAACTCATACGTTCTGTCGTGCGCGAGGAGTTGCACAAGGCTGGCGTGACGCCTCATCCTACGTACGGCTCTATTGCAGCGGTTATCAAAGAGGAGCTGCACCAGGCCCTCCGAGACACCTTGCCTCTTGACAGCGCTGCGCCAGCTCCTACTGACTACCGCCGCGAGACGACCTATGCGGACGCCTTAAAGCGCCCTGCTGTCTCTCCGCCACTGTTCGTTCGTGCTCCTCCTACCGTGTCGCTTCAGTCGGCGCAGCCGATACCGCAGTACGAAGATAGGTACACGTCGCCACCCTTTGTCCGTGCCGCTGCAGTCACCCATCGTTCGGAGCAGCCGGGCCACTACATCGACGATAGGCGCACGTCCCCTCGGAAGTCAGATGTTTGGCGTACACCCGACCGCCGGCCTCTGTGCATTCACTGCGGGGAAGCTGATCACTTGTATTGCCAGTGCCCATACCGCCGCCTTGGGCTTCGCGGTTTCTCTGCGTATTCGCCGCCATCCAGGTACGGCCAGCGACCCCGAGACATAGAGGGCTCAGCAGCGCATGCCATCGTCAGCCGGGCACCAGTCGCGCTCACCGTCGCCGAGGAGATTTTCACCTCCGCCCCAGCGATATGCTGGCGCGCGGTAACCCAGTCCCCGCCGCGAAAACTAACTGAAGCGACCTCTTGGGGCGGGGTCGCTGACGGACGAAGTGCTGAAGACCTCCGATCGACGCAGAGACGCAGGGATACTGATCCGACGTCACCTGTTGCTGCACAGTACGACCGGCTTTCGCTCGACATACCAGTGACAATTGATGGTTACGCGGTTGATGCATTAGTGGACACCGGCGCAGACTATATTAAGCGGAAAACTGGCAACGCAGCTAAAGAAAGCAGTCACGCCGTGGCACAACTCGCAGATCCGGACGGCTGGTGGCCATGTCGTTACTCCACTGGGCGCCTGCGCTACTAGAGTTCAGATTGAAGGGTATACATTCGTCGAAAGCCTCAGATCTCTCTGTTCCCATTTGCCTCAGATCTCTCTGTTGTGTGGTACGCAAAATATCATGTAAGTGCGCTAGGTGCGTGGTCATTTTGTCTTTGCGGATGTCGCGTGAGTAGTAAAAAAAATTACATGAGCAAGCGAACTGCGCGATTATTGCGGCTTTGTGTTGATCGTGTGACTAACAAATGAAGGAACTGCGTTCGCGGTATAGAAAGCAGCGATAAAATAGTCACACGGGATGACTTTAGCCTTCAAAACGTTTTTACGCGATTGAATAAGGGAACCTCTGAGCATAGGCATGCGCACAGCATGCCTATGCAGGGGGGGGCGCCTCCCTTGTCATTGAAGAGGGGGGGCGCAAAGTCACCCGAACACATTGACATAATAGCGAGGGGGGAGCGCTGCGACTCAGGGGGGCGGGTGAGCATTGTCAGCCCCCATACATTGACACAGTCGGGAGGGGGAGGCGCTGCATAGGCATGCGCACAGCATGCCTATGCAGGGGGGGGGGGCGCCTCCCCTTGTCATTGAAGAGGGGGGGCGCAAAGTCACCCGAACACATTGACATAATAGCGAGGGGGGGAGCGCTGCGACTCAGGGGGGCGGGTGAGCATTGTCAGCCCCATACATTGACACAGTAGGGAGGGGGAGGCGCTGCATAGGCATGCGCACAGCATGCCTATGCAGGGGGGGGCGCCTCCCCTTGTCACTGAAGAGGGGGGGCGCAAAGTCACCCGAACACATTGACATCATAGCGAGGGGGGGAGCGCTGCGACGCAGGGGGGCGGGTGAGCATTGTCAGCCCCATACATTGACACAGTAGGGAGGGGGAGGCGCTGCATAGGCATGCGCACAGCATGCCTATGCAGGGGGGGGGCGCCTCCCCTTGTCATTGAAGAGGGGGGGCGCAAAGTCACCCGAACACATTGACATAATAGCGAGGGGGGGAGCGCTGCGACTCAGGGGGGCGGGTGAGCATTGTCAGCCCCATACATTGACACAGTAGGGAGGGGAGGCGCTGCATAGGCATGCGCACAGCATGCCTATGCAGGGGGGGGCGCCTCCCCTTGTCACTGAAGAGGGGGGGCGCAAAGTCACCCGAACACATTGACATAATAGCGAGGGGGGGAGCGCTGCGACTCAGGGGGCGGGTGAGCATTGTCAGCCCCATACATTGACACAGTAGGGAGGGGAGGCGCTGCATAGGCATGCGCACAGCATGCCTATGCAGGGGGGGGGGCGCCTCCCCTTGTCATTGAAGAGGGGGGGCGCAAAGTCACCCGAACACATTGACATAATAGCGAGGGGGGGAGCGCTGCGACTCAGGGGGCGGGTGAGCATTGTCAGCCCCATACATTGACACAGTAGGGAGGGGAGGCGCTGCATAGGCATGCGCACAGCATGCCTATGCAGGGGGGGGGGGCGCCTCCCCTTGTCATTGAAGAGGGGGGGCGCAAAGTCACCCGAACACATTGACATAATAGCGAGGGGGGGAGCGCTGCGACTCAGGGGGGCGGGTGAGCATTGTCAGCCCCATACAATGACACAGTAGGGAGGGAGGCGCTGCATAGGCATGCGCACAGCATGCCTATGCAGGGGGGGGGCGCCTCCCCTTGTCACTGAAGAGGGGGGGCGCAAAGTCACCCGAACACATTGACATAATAGCGAGGGGGGAGCGCTGCGACTCAGGGGGCGGGTGAGCATTGTCAGCCCCATACATTGACACAGTAGGGAGGGGGAGGCGCTGCATAGGCATGCGCACAGCATGCCTATGCAGGGGGGGGCGCCTCCCCTTGTCATTGAAGAGGGGGGGCGCAAAGTCACCCGAACACATTGACATAATAGCGAGGGGGGGAGCGCTGCGACTCAGGGGGGCGGGTGAGCATTGTCAGCCCCATACAATGACACAGTAGGGAGGGGGAGGCGCTGCATAGGCATGCGCACAGCATGCCTATGCAGGGGGGGCGCCTCCCCTTGTCACTGAAGAGGGGGGGCGCAAAGTCACCCGAACACATTGACATAATAGCGAGGGGGGAGCGCTGCGACTCAGGGGGCGGGTGAGCATTGTCAGCCCCATACATTGACACAGTAGGGAGGGGAGGCGCTGCATAGGCATGCGCACAGCATGCCTATGCAGGGGGGGGGGCGCCTCCCCTTGTCATTGAAGAGGGGGGCGCAAAGTCACCCGAACACATTGACATAATAGCGAGGGGGGAGCGCTGCGACTCAGGGGGGCGGGTGAGCATTGTCAGCCCCATACATTGACACAGTAGGGAGGGGGAGGCGCTGCATAGGCATGCGCACAGCATGCCTATGCAGGGGGGGGGCGCCTCCCCTTGTCATTGAAGAGGGGGGGCGCAAAGTCACCCGAACACATTGACATAATAGCGAGGGGGGAGCGCTGCGACTCAGGGGGCGGGTGAGCATTGTCAGCCCCATACATTGACACAGTAGGGAGGGGGAGGCGCTGCATAGGCATGCGCACAGCATGCCTATGCAGGGGGGGGGGCGCCTCCCCTTGTCATTGAAGAGGGGGGCGCAAGGTCACCCGAACACATTGACATAATAGCGAGGGGGGAGCGCTGCGACTCAGGGGGCGGGTGAGCATTGTCAGCCCCATACATTGACACAGTAGGGAGGGGGAGGCGCTGCATAGGCATGCGCATAGCATGCCTATGCAGGGGGGGGGGGGCGCCTCCCCTTGTCACTGAAGAGGGGGGGCGCAAAGTCACCCGAACACATTGACATAATAGCGAGGGGGGAGCGCTGCGACTCAGGGGGCGGGTGAGCATTGTCAGCCCCATACATTGACACAGTAGGGAGGGGAGGCGCTGCGACGAACCTCCCCCCCCCCCTCCCCCCCCCTCCGTGAAGGGGAACCCTGCGCACGCCTGTGCCTGTGAGTGTTTTTTTTTCTAGGGGCGGGGGGTGGCGCGGGATTTGATGTAAATGCTTTAGAAAAAAAACTTTGGCGGTTCCCACGTACCGTGCGAATCAATGATATGCGAAGCATTTGTCACGAAGTTTGCTGTGCGGTACTTTTCAAAATGAACATAGCGTTATGAGGCGGATAAATGTAGTACTCAGTAAACATATGTAGAAATTTCATACGCATTCACGTACCTAAAAACATGCAAATGTGAGAACTGCTCGTTCATAGTTGCGTAACGACGCCACCACTACAGTGAGCACTACGAGCACCAGCTGTGGTAGGATTAAATGATGTTCTTGTATTAGTTCATGATGTTCTTTACGCGAAGAGTAATGCTGAAGCGCATCTAGATTTTTTAGATGGGAAGCATCTTATGCTCGGGGCTGTGTCCGTCCTTCCCGCGTCCGGCGTCCCGCGTCCGGTCACTTTCATGAAGTAGGGAAGCACCCACTATGCGAACCAGAATGCTGTAGTACAATAAGGCCGTCAACCACCACCACAGTTACTAGAGTCATAGCCGAGAGCACAGAGTGGCTGCTTAGCAATGGCTAGGCATGTGGTGGGTGCAAGCAAAAAATAACACGCACTACCGGTGGTGTCTGTCACCCACGTTGACTCCATTCCTTGATGTTGCTTGCATGTGCTTGCGGAGGCTTTGTCCATCCCTCCTTCCCGCGTCCTACACCCCCTTTCTCTCCTCTAGGAATCCTCTATTCTACGAAGCGGCGCCCGCGTCCCGTTGACTCCATTCCTTGATCGTGCTTGCATGGGCTTGCGGGGGCTTTGTCCATCCCTCTTTCCTGCGTCCCACACCCCCTCTCTTTCCTCTCCTATGCTCCCCCCCTTCTCTCCTCTAAAAATCCTCTACTGTACGGAGCGGCGCCCGCGTCCCACACCCCCCACAGCGCATGCGCGTCCCCTCTCTCCTCTCCTACGGTCGCCCCCCGTTTTATCCTCTTGGAATCCTCTACTCTATGGAGTGGTGCTGCGCTCCATAGAGTAGAGGATTCTAGAAATCCTCCACTCTACGCAGCGGCGCCCACGTCCCACCCCACCACAGCGTATGCGCGTCCCTCCCCCCTCTCTCTTCTCTCCTGTGGTCCCCCCCCCCGTTCTCTCCTCTAGGAATCCTCTACTCTACGGAGCGGCGCGCACGACAGGTGGTGCGAGAGCTGCATGATCCGCTGGGGGGCGCCACGGTAGTTCCGCGGTATGAAAATGACGGAGCGCGCGTGCCTCGTTCTCTCTCCTGTGCAGCACCGCGATGAGCGCCCGGGCCACTGCCGCGAAACGGGAGCGGCGACGTCTCTCCCGCTCAAACCACCCCGCTGCTTCGCATCTACACATGGTTCCCTTTAGCGGGAGATGGGAATTTTTTTTTTGCTTTGAGGCAAGGTGGAGCGATGTTAAAGGGACACTAAATGCAAATAACAATTTGCGTCAGAGTGAAAGATCAATGTTTGGGAATGTCTAAAACGTCAATATTATCAACAGCAGTGCTCTACTAATCGAGAAATTAAGGCAAATGTATGACACCACATGCGCTACGAGTGGGACATCTAGAAAATGATCCCAGTGACATCACAGCTGCCGGCTACAATTAATCACTGGTAATCAAACCAGCGGTAGTAAGAAAAGAAGCTTCCGTGCATTACAACAAGTAATAAAATGCTCCTTGTCCGTTTCTGTTTGATTCATAGAAAAAGGAACCGACTGGCGTTACTATGGGAAAAGGCGCGAGTGGTTCGAAAATTGCGTTTTTGCTTGGTTAGGCTAAATAGGTGGCGCCATCTAGCGGAGCCCTGTTGCACCAAACAAGCAGACTATTGTTCAATGGCCGTTGTTGTTGCTGTGGCTCCCGCTACTTTCGCTCTGCTGCTGCTAGTGTCGACGGCCGCGCAGTAAAGGCGGGCAACGTTGGGAACGGAAACAGTGACATCAGAGATTCCGCTTAGGCGGGTGATTTGAAGTGCGCTAACGCGATGCGGACCACTGAAACGTGATTTTATTTCAAAATAAGCACTTCCTTGGCACGAAAGTAGCACTACGAGGTTTCTGGACCGCTATTTTCGCAATCAACGTCGACTTAATATTTCCCTTTAGTGTCCCTTTAAGTGCAGCAGTTGTGTGCAGATCGTGAGCTTACTGGAAAGTCCACGATACTGGCGTCTACTGGTGACTACAATGAGTAACCTGTGGTCTGACATAACGTCAGCACTCACGTTAAAGCACAGACGTCAGTATTATCGAAACGAAGTGTGCTTTACGGTGCGATGATGTGAATATAACGCGCAGCTTTCGTTAGTGTATTCCCCCGGGGACGAGCAACGCTTGAATATAGCTTGCTGAGTCATTGGAATACAAATAGAATGTTTATTACACTGCTATAGAAGTGAAGTCAGCATTAGAACCACAATTTATGTTACCTCGGCATGACGTCTGTGTCGTAATATTTCGATATGTAATGTTTATTGCTTTGTTAGAAAATTAGATACCCAGAACTACAACCACAATTCAAGTTGCACCGACCTTACGCCTGCATGTTGTCTTTTTCAAAGCAGTTTTCAAGACCTGGCATGGCTCTCTGGTAGAATAGCTGATTGCCACGCAGAATGCTTGGGTTCGATTACTGTTGAGATCCTGGGCGCAGCTGTGCTCTCATTTGATTTGCATGGCGCTTCGATGCTGCTACTACTGGTATGAACAACGAAGAACACAAGGCGGCGGTGGAGGGGAAGGCTCACAAAGCGGCTGCAGCGCGGGCTCGCCGTCAAGACCCGGAGGTGAGAGCTCGCGAAGCCGAAGCGAAACGGGCTCGCCGTGAAGCCGACGCAGAGCTGAGGGCCCGCGAAGCTGAAGAGAGACGTAAGCGCCGGCAACAAGATCCAGATGCGGCGAGGGCCAGCGAAGCGTCCGCGGTGCGGGCTCGCCGTCAAGACCCGGAGGTGAGAGCTCGCGAAGCCGTAGCGAAACGGCCGTTTCAACGTTTCGAGCAGCACAGGTTGCCGACGCTGACGCAACGGTACCTTCGAGCCTTGCGAGAAGATGTTGACCACTTGACCGAGTTTACCCTCGTCCTGCTCAACGATCGCTCTCTCAATGCCCACGCAAAAGACATCGAGAGAGATCCCCTACTGACCGCAGCGGACGTACTCTGCTTTACTGAGACGTGGAACGCGACACAACCGTTCATCAATGGATTCATTCCAATCGTCTGCACCGAAGAAGCCGAGCGTCCGGTGGGCGGTGTTGGAATCTACGTCAAGCTGCCAAACACCGGGGAGAATTTCCATTTACCGCTCACCAACCAGAACCACAACGGGGAGCACGCCGCTGTGAAGCTCTCAAACGGAATCGTCATCATGGCTATGTATCTGGCACCTAACCTGTCTAAGGGAAACATCGTGAAGTACATCGAGAAGGCGATGCTGCACTACAAAACTGAATACAAATCCGACCCTTTCGTACTCGCCGGAGACTTTAACGTGGACATCATGAACGACGACTGGCTAGTCCAACGCATGGTGTCCCGTTACGCTCTCCGGTGCATTTCATATGACTACAAACGTCCCACCACTATTAGGGGAACTTATATAGACGTTGCATTGTCGAACTTTACACTACATCCAATTCAAGATCCCCTGGCTTCTTAATTAACGGACCACAAGGCCATTATACTCAAAAGGAAACGTTACCCTGAGCTTAGTCATATATGACTAAAATCAGGGGAACCCCCTCATTGTTGTTCGTAAAATAATAAAAGAGCTCTTGCACAAAACAACATCATATACCCATATGTGAATAATTAAACATTCTGTATATACTGTATCAATATGTGCATAATAAAACACTCTGTATATACTTTATATAATCACACCACCCCCGTGTTTGTGTCACGTCTTTGCATGATCGAGTGGGCAAAATGTACGGAGGATTCACGGTTTACCACATTTAACCTCCAGAGCTTCGCCCACTCATTATCATTCACTTCGTGGATACGGCGGGACTTTTTAGGGGCGAAGCTACTTAGGATGTGGGTCTGTCCCTCCTCTGTAGTAGTAGTAGTAGTAGTTGTAGTAGGTAGGTAGCCACGTATAGTGGAATGTACCCACTCCACGTGATGAAGATGACGATGACGCTGTATAGTGGGAATGTACCCACTACACGTGATAACGATGAAGTATAAGCGCGTTCCAGTATAGTGGAATGTACACACTACACGTGATAACGATGACGATGACGCAGTATAGTGGAATGTACCCACGACACGTGATAACGATGAAGTACAAGCGCGTTCCAGTATATTGGAATGTACCCACGACACGTGATAACGATGACGATGACGCTGATGACCATGAAGTATAAGCGCGTTCCAGTATAGTGGAATGTACACACTACACGTGATAACGATGACGATGACGCAGTATAGTGGAATGTACCCACGACACGTGATAACGATGAAGTATAAGCGCGTTCCAGTATATTGGAATGTACCCACTACACGTGATAACGATGACGATGACGCTGATGACCATGAAGTATAAGCGCGTTCCAGACCACACATTCTCTTTCTGCCATGGATGAAAACGATCGAGCTTCGCCCACTCATCATCATTCACTTCGTGGATATGGCGTAATTTTTTTATCTTTGCATTCCTCGGGTCTACGCTGCCGATGTCAGTTTCTCTTGATGCTCTCACATTTAAGTTACTTGTGTATGTCCTCGCCGTTCCGGGGTAGATATAAACTGCATGAAATGGTGATACATCTTTCATTTAACCCTGTGGATTCTGGTGTACCACAGGGATTAGTTTTGGCCCTCTTGTTTCCTCTAACATTTATCTTTTCGCAGATGACCGCGTTATCCTCCGCGAAATCTCAGAAAAAAAACGATAACAAGGCTGTACAAGACGATATTAACGCTATGCAGTAGCGTGTGCAGTTGGTTTGCCGGCCTAGGGGGTAGACGCGACCTGCGTTAATGAGAGTGCACGTCACGTCTCCCTTTTAGCCCAACCAGCCCAGCCTTTCTTGGCATTGGAGCTTAGGCTACGGAGGCGGGGCTTCTGCACATGTACTACTGTGCGAAGTAGTCCGGTATGTCATGCGTTCCGTACCGCTGTAGAAAGTGATGGCTGTGCGCAATCAGCGTTTCATATCAACGCAGACGCCGCTTGGCGTTCGATGTACACGTAAAAGGCGCGGCTTTCTCACGCGTTCAAAAACGTGAAGTGACAACTTGTAAATTGAAACAAATACGGATATCTTACTGGTGTGAGCTGCGTCACATGCAAAAAAAATGAAGGCAGTATTTTTCATATCTCACGTAGAAAATAAGGACACAATAGTAGGAGTACATTCGTTAGCGGTAGGATACGCGCGATTTGGCTCTGTAGTCTTCGCTGCAGTGCCAAGAAAAGTTGTCCGCTGAACAATTTCAGCGAGGCCACAACACACATTCAGAGTGGCGATTGGCGCGTCATAAAAAAATGTATCGTACCAAAACGCTCAATGTGAACATACGTGGTCGCTAGCTACGCAAACGGACGATGCAGCTGTTACGCGATACGACACTTATGACAGATGCGACTGCAGTCTGAACGCGGCTTAACTGGACGTTTCGAGTGTGAAGACTGAGAAATTCACGCGCCATTGGTATAGACGATTTTCCGCAGCGGAGCACGGGCGCTGCCATGTTTGATCACGTGACCGTAACTGGCCTTCCCCCAGCCAGTTTCCGCAGCCAACGCATTGGGCCAGCGAAGCGGCCGTGGCCGTAAGCGCCAGCAGCTGGGGTTAGAAGCCAACATGGCAGTGCCCATGCAGACGCGACCGCCCGCTTCGATCCGAACTCGCGGCCGCTACTCACCCACTGTCTTCACAGCAGTAAATAAATGGTGAAATCAGCTATCGCTTCGTGTCATCTCACGCTGGGGACAAAGCACCAGGTATGTTCTGTCTTTATTATCGCGATTAGCTGTGTTTATTTAGCCATTCCTGCTAAGCCTTGTCTCCGAGAATTTGAGAATGAATCTTGAAAACACCTACGAAATGCCGACGAATCCATTTCTGTCGAAGCTTTAGTACGTGAATATAAAGCAAATAAATGCGTAGGTTACGAACTTACGGGCCACACAGCGCAGGACGACGACGTGATAAATTCGAGGTGGAAGGAAACTGCACCCACAGGTGCCGCCATGTTGATTTTTCCGGCGCTGCCGTCTGCTCGTTTTTACTTGCGTGCGCGCAGACGCTATGGGGATGCCGAGCAGACGACGCGACGCGGATGGAGACATATTGGGCAGCAATCCCATAGTCCATGACATGGAGACGGCTGCGGTAGGAGACGGCCACGGCGCAGTAGTGGCGCCATCTAGTTCTGATTAAACAAACCAGCTGCGGAAAATCGTCTATAACATAGGCGTCTACGCGGGCGTCTGAATGAAACGACACATCGGCTGGTTAGGCAACGAACAACGCTGATCTCTTTTTATTTGACTCTCTTATGTAGCTTCGACCGAGAGGGAGCCACGTGCGTAGACGCGTTGAGGGGAACGTAGAATGCTGCTTGCGGTCAGCGCGTTTGCTGTCAAAACAGGCACGTACGCTACCTCTTCTCTGCCTTAAATGTACAAAACAAAACGCAGCACTTCACAACAGAGAGTCAGGAAGAGAAGTTAAGGAGACTTGACGAAAGTTCGCATCGTATTCCAGCCGTTGGGGCTCCTTGCGTTGACGGGCCGACCTTCGGTGCTCTGCTGGCGAAGCTTTACCTTGGGTGAAGTCATGCGCGCGGGCTTGTGGATGACCACTGAACCCTGCTGCAGTTGGGCAAAAACGAGAGGCTCTTGCCTCTCGTTTTGCAGGCTATTTTTAGTGGTGCTGTTGACACCGTCCTCTATCGCGTGGCACCTTTCATGTGTTCGAAGCAGGTGTTGCCTATTCCGCCTTAGAAACCTTCCATCCTCTGTCTCTACGATATGGGACCGGGGAGCCATTTGCTGAAGCACTCTGGCCTTGCGTGACTAGCGGTCGTGCAGTACACGCACAGTGTCTCCTTGCTGTAGAGGGTGCATGGTCTTGCCCTTTGTCTGCTGTTGATGCTTGACTACTTGGGCATCCAAGCTCAGTGCTGTATTCTTTAACGTTGGTACGCAAGCGGCGTCCCTGTAACGATTGGGCAGGTGAATGGCCATCCTCTAGCGCAGACACACGATACGATAGAAGTCCCAGCCAAAAATGCTCATGAGATTCCATTGTCTTTTTCATGATGCGCTTCACTAATTGCACTACCTTTTCCGCCAGGCCATTCGATCTCGAAAACCGCGGGCTTGATGTAATGTGCTCAAAGACATATCGCTTCGCGAAATCGGCAAACTCTTTGGATACGAACTGTGGTCCATTATCAGTGCAAACGTCTATATATATGGGGATCCCGTAGCGCGCGAATATGGAGGATGTTTTTTGCACAACCTCCTGGGATGTCATTGTGACTAATTTTTCCACTTCAGGAAAATTGGAATGTGCGTCAAACACAACTAGGTGCGCGTCACCAGCAAAATGGAATAAGTCGATGCCTACCCTGTACCACGGCATACTGGATGTCGAGTGCATAATCGCGCGCTCAGACTGTTGTTTGTACGCATACTTTTGGCGTGTGCTGCAAGAACGAATCATTGATTCAATGTTACTGTCCAGTCCAGGCCACACATGAGTGCGCGCGCCCTTGCTTTACACTTATTCATTTCCATATGACCAGCGTGTACTTTCGTAAGCATTTTAGCCCGCATCGACTTAGGTTTGACTATTTTACATCCTTTAAGCAATACCCCGTCAATGACTGATTGCTCAGACGCAAACGGGCGCAATTCCTCTTCCACAGTTGTTCCACGCGACAGTTGGTGCATAACCCTGCTTAGATAGGGATCCGATAATATCTTGTCCTGACGACGACGTTTTGTCGATGCCAGATCATGTCAGTGTAAACCTTCTTTCGGTAACACTGTCGTTATGCCAAAACACAGACAAAAGGGCACGTGAACTCGCTGAAGCGTTCGTTATTGAAAATGACTGAACACGCGTGTGTAGAGCATATACAATGTGTTTTTGCCGTTGAGCCGCCGCTTTGCGCGTCCTCAACTCCGGTATAGCAGCTTGTTGTCGGCGTTGCCATTTTGCCTTTCGCGGGCGAGAGCGCGTTCACGATCGTTTTCATCCATAGCAGAAAGAGAATGCGTGGTCTGGAACGCGCTTATTCTTCATCGTGATCAGCGTCATCGTCATCGTCATGGCGTATAATGGTTGCCTTGCATATGCTGTGCCATGATGGCAGCGTCATCGTCACTGAACTAGCGTGGCTACACCGTGGGACACCGGGGGGAGTGATGTGCAAGCCTGGACCTTAGGAGCTTCGCCCCTAAAAGAAGGGGGGATGAATGTATTTCTGAACCGTCTGTTTGTTTACTAGATAGCGAGGTACGCACGCTCAACCATTTCTTTGACGTCACCTAAATTTTTCTGCGCACGCATGTGTTCTCTCTCTCATTTTCTCTCTTTATTTCCAGAATGTACTATTTCGTTGTACAATTTTTCTTGGTTTTCGTTGCGTTCAATTTTTGTTTCAATAAACTTCAATTGTTAGACAGCGCTCGTACTGTGTCCTTCTCTTCTTTTGCTCCGTCTTGGTCGCGCTGATTTTTACAACACGCAGTTATTGGAAAACAGCGCGTACAGCCACGCATGTGAAGTGAAGTGAAGTTTATTGCCACATAGTTACAAAACATGTTTAAACAGCAAGGATGGTGGGATAAAAAATTGAAGGACACTTTGTACATTCCAAAGTGTGTTCGGCGAAAGCGTGTGGCCATTCCACTGACGGAAAGACGGACGGAAAGACCGACGGACGGACAGACGGACGGACATCCGGATGGCCGGACGGACAGACGGACATCCGGACGGACGGACAGACAGACGGACATCCGGACGGATGGACGGACGGACATCCGGACGGACGGACGGACATCCGGACGGACATCCAAACGGACGGACGGACGGACGGACGGACGGACATCCGGACGGACGGACGGACATCCGGACGGACAGACGGACGGACGGACGGACACCGGACGGACGGACATCCGGATGGACGGACGGACAGACGGACATCCGGACGGACGGACGGACAGACGGACATCCGGACGGACGGACGGACATCCAAACGGAAGGACGGACGGACGGACATCCGGACGGACGGACGGACGGACATTCGGACGGACGGACATCCGGACGGACGGACGGACAGACGGACGTACGGACGGACAGACGGACAGACCGGACGGACGGACGGACATCCAAACGGACGGACGGACGGACGGACGGACATCCGGACTGACGGACGGACATCCGGACGGACAGACGGACGGACATCCGGACGGACGGACATCCAAACGGACGGACGGACGGACGGGCGGACATCTGGACGGACGGACAGACGGACATCCGGACGGACGGACGGACATCCGGACGGACATCCAAACGGACGGACGGACAGACGGACACCGGACGGACATCCGGACGGACGAACATCCGGACGGACGGACGGACGGACAGACGGACATCCGGACGGACGGACGGACAGACGGATATCCGGACGGACGGACATCCGGACGGACGGACGGACAGGCGGACATCCGGACGGACGGACAGACATCCGGACGGGCGGACGGACGGACGGACGGACACCGGACGGACAGACGGACGGACACCGGACGGACACCGGCCGGACGGACGGACAGACGGACATCCGGACGGACAGACGGATATCCGGACGCACGGACGGACATCCGGACGGACGGACGGACAGACGGACATCCGGACGGACGGACATCCAAACGGACGGATGGACGGACGGACGTACGGACATCCGGACGGACGGACGGACAGACGGACATCCGGACGGACGGACGGACATCCAAACAGGCGGACGGACGGACATCCGGACGGACAGACGGACGGACGGACGGACACCGGACGGACGGACGGACATCCGGACGGACGAACGGACGGACGGACATCCGGACGGACAGACGGACATCCGGATGGACGGACGGACAGACGGACATCCGGACGGACGGATGGACAGACGGACATCCGGACGGATGGACATCCGGACGGACAGACGGACGGACGGACAGACGGGCATCCGGACGGACGGACGGACAGACGGACGGACACCGGACGGACAGATGGACACCGGATGGACGGACACCGGACGCCGGACGGACACCGGACGGACGTGAGCATGAGACATTAAAGGCTTTCGCCTTAAAAGCTGCATATAGGTTGCTTGACTAGTCCCACCTCCCCGTACAATAACAGCAGCAGCAACATTAACAAGAATGTGACCGGCGCACCATCGAAGGCGGCTATCCTGCACGGTCACCGGCGCCGTGCTTTTCGCGTACGACGCCGCAACCGAAATCGGTGACTTATAAAAGCTTTGCTTAAAATGCTGACAGTCATGATCACGAGCTATCATAAACGTTGTTGCATTTGTTCAGCGCACGATAATGAACGAAATGTAGTGCATCGTATTCCACCAAGGAACCGGGCGGCTTGGGCTTGTTTCAATTCCATTCTCAATTGGCAGTTTTCAACCCAATGCGAGAACGCCTGTTATGCTAACTGCTCTAAAGCAATGCTAGGTATCGAAATTGCATAATGGCGCAGAAAGCACAAGGCCAAGCAGCACCAGGTACAGGGGCCATGGTAATCTTGTCCAAGTAGTCTCCCCAGTGAGTCGCACATTTTTACCAGCGTTCTCTCATTTCCTTTGAAAATCGTCTTTTGCGTGTCTGTGCATGTTCTGTTCTGTTGAAATGTTATTGGTGTCCATAGTCTGTGTTAATAAACTTCTCTAAACACGCAGATCTCCATCGCTTTGCTGGAAAACCACTGTTCAACTTCGAAAGTGACATCCTCTCTGTATTAAAACGCCGACCATCAAGTGGTTTCTTCATCTCGGGAAGAAGCAAGAAGAACATTGTGTATTCCCACGGCTTTATTTCTTCGTGGATTTGGCGTGCGTTGTTGCCCGCCAAATGGGGGGAACTTTATGAAACTTCGGGCTTCAATTTTATTCATCATGCAGCTTAATGTCTTCTACAGCTTGTATAAACAAAACTACTGCAGACAAGAATTCGATATTTACACAAGTATGCATGGCAATAACACTGGTTATGCACAAAAAGTTGCATGTGTATATCTGTATGACTTCTTTATTGTAACTAGAGGTTTTAGATACGCGCTCGTATTCCATCGAACAACTTACTGTTCTTTAGTTTCAGAATACAAGATATGAAGCCTCAGGTATCTGTGTTTCCATTGTGTGGTCGTGTTGCGTGGTACGCAAAATATCATGTAAGTGCGCTAGGTGCGTGTTTATTTTGTCCTTGCGGATCTCGCGTGAGTAGTAAAAAAAATTTAAAAAAAATTGGGGGGACCCT
The DNA here is from genome assembly GCA_030522465.1 of Rhipicephalus appendiculatus. Classification (NCBI taxonomy): domain Eukaryota; kingdom Metazoa; phylum Arthropoda; class Arachnida; order Ixodida; family Ixodidae; genus Rhipicephalus; species Rhipicephalus appendiculatus. The sequence goes on from JALIZH010014525.1 coordinate 36,337, forward strand.
TAAGCTTCGCCTTTCAGAGTTGAACGCGATTGAATAAGGGACCCTGTGAGCATAGGCGCGTGCACGGGGGGGGGGGGGGGCAGGGGCAGGGGGGGCGGCCGCCCCTCCTAGTCCCCTAAGAGGGTGGGCGCAAAGTCACACGAACACATTGACATAATAGCGAGGGGGGAAGCGCTGAGACTCGGAGGGATGCGCAATGTCAGCCCCCTACATTGACATAATAGGGAGGGGGGGGGGGGCGCTGCGACGAACCTTCGCCCCCCCCTGAAGGGGAACCCTGCGCAAGCCTGTGCCTGTGAGTGTTTATTTCTAGGGGTGGGGGGGTGGCGCGGGATTTGATGTGAATGGTTTAGAAAAAGCTTTGGCGGATCCCACGTACCGTGCAAATGAATGATATGCGAAGCATTCGTCATGAAGTTTGCTGTGCGGCACTTTTCTAAATGAGCATAACGTCATGAGGCGGATAAATGTAGTACGCAGTAAACATATGCAGAAACTTCATACGCATTCACGTACCTAGTAAAACATGCAAATGTGAGAACTGCTTGCTCGTAGTTGCGTAACGACGCCACCACTACAGTGAGCAGTACCAGCACCAGCTGTGGCAGGCTTAAATGATGTCCTTTTATTAGTCCATAATGTTCTTTACGCGAAGCGTAATGCTGAAGTGTATGGAAAGAAATTTTTTTTTGCTTTGAGGCAAGTGGTACGAGGTGGATCTACGTTAAGTGCAGTAGTTGTGTGCACATCGTGGGGTTACCGGAAAGTCCACGATACTGGCGTCTACTAGTGACTACAATGGGTAACTTATGGTCTGACATAACGTCAGCACTCACGTTAAAGCACAGACGTCAGTATTGTCGAAACGAAGCGCGCTTTACGGTGCGATGATGTGAATATAACGCGCAACTTTCGTTAATGTATTCCCCCGGGGACGAGCAACGCTTTAATATAGCTTGCTGAATCATAGGAATAGAAATGGAATGTTTATTACACTGCTATAAAACTGGAGTCAGCATTAGAACCCCAGTTGACGTTAACTCGGCATGATGTCTGTGTCGTAGGTTTCCATATGTAATATTTATTGCTTTGTTATAAAATTAGACACCCAGAACTACAACCACAATTTCTG
>JALIZH010014526.1:0-17691 GCA_030522465.1 Rhipicephalus appendiculatus
TTTTGTGTGTGGGCATGAACGGCAGTAGATATCCAGGCACGGATATTTACTGGAGTAGGCGGCTGTGCGCGAAGAGCCGTCTGAAGTGTTTGTTTGAATTGACTCATACGAAGCGGCCTTTTGGGAATATACACAAGAACTCTAAATACAGATAAGCAGAAAACAATGTAGCTGCAACGGTTGTTGTACGTTACCACTAGCGCTGAGTAAAAATATTTCTTCTTTCTTCATCGTTTACATAAATTCTGGTCATCTGTTTTGTTGGAATACATTTTTTTTAAATAATTCCGGACACTCAAAGCTCCTGCCCGGGACCGTTCTCGTAGGTTAAAGAAAAATCATTAAACTATTCTAGAACAAGTTCTCACGCGTAGAGCAGACAGACAGACAAAGAACTCTAACAAGTTCAGAGGACCCGCTGGGGCCCTTCGGCTCACCGCTGGCTGCTCCCGTGTCGGAATCGTAGAGCAGTTTAACTTTTTTTTCTGACGCGCCACACGTCGTATGGGAACATTTTTTGCAGTGTTAAGCGTACAATACGAAGATACAAACTTGAAGAACGAGACACACAAGCTCCCCTGCGGTCCTTGCCTTCTCAAGTATGCGTCTACATATTCCGCGCTAAGCACTCCAACAAATTATGGCATACGAACAAACATACGCGTGCGAACTGCGGCGGGGAATGGCGTGGGGAGAGGCAGGCGACGCTAATTCGGTTGCCTAGGCTGCAACATATTTTGCAAGCAGCACAACACGGAAGTTCGCATACTTGAGTTGAGCTGCTTGTCGTGAAACCGCTTCACTGTGTGTACAACTGCGTTACATACTTGCAGCATACAGCATCGCTTGGCTGTAGTTCAAGCCGCAGTAAAATATGCAAGCTTTAATCAGTGTTTCATGATCATCATCATCATTCTCAGCCTGTTTTAGTCCACTGCAGGACTAAGGCCTCTCCGGATGATCTCCAACACACCCCCGTACTGAGCGAGCCGATACCATTTTATGCCTCCTTTTTTTTTTTTTTTTTTTTTTTTTTTTTTTTTTTTTTTTTTTTTTTAATTTCGCCGCTCCACCTAGCGCTTGGCCGTCCATGGCCGCGCTTACCATCTCTCAGTATACATTCCATGTTCTAACCAGGGGCGGCTGGAGCCCCACCGCAATTCTCGCCTGCACCCCCCCCCCCCCTGGCCCACGCCCCTCCAAGAGCAAAAAACAGTCAAAACACAACGCATAAGTTCCCCGTCTCCTTGACCCCCCTGAAGGAACTCGCTTGTCGTCGGAGGCCCCAGTAACAATCCAGGCGCCGCCCGTGGTTATAAATGGCCATTTGTCATTTTCTTCTTGTGGCGTGACTAGCCCCGGTCCATTTATTGCTTTTAATATATACTGACAGCCGACGTTGTAGAATGCACATCAGTTTTCTTATTTCTAGACGCACTGAACAAAAATTAACAAATTGTACTATTACTGATTGTATAATCATGCATTCAAAGGAGATACGTAGTGCTTAATCCATTTTTATTCAACGTGTTTCAGTGTCTAACATTATGCTAATAGTTGTGATGTTTTTTTTTTTTCCTTTTCTGAATTGTTATAAAAATGTTGCAATATGTGTTTTTTGCATTCTATGTCGGGTCTCGCTTTTTGTGTTGCAGGGTCTTGCTCAAGGAGGCCGCTTTGGGACAGGGGAAGGCGGGCGCCATGGATTGGTGGTGCCGCCTAGCTATGGTGACGCCCTGCCGTCTAAGTGGGAGACGCTGCGCACACATGTGCCACCATGACAGTAACTCCTCTCTCTCTCTCTCTCTCTCTCTATATATATATTTATATATATATATATATATATATATATATATATATATATATATATATATATATATATATATATATATATATATATATATATATATATATATATATATATATATATATATATTGTTACAGTGCACGGAAGAATGAGCGTCAGCAGCATGAAATTCTTTTTTTCAGATGTCCCGTGGCATTTACAAAACAGAGATAGCAAATGTTTTCTACCTAGATACGTCACATTCGTGGACAAAGCACAGTAAGCACATAAAACATTTAAAGTATAACACAAAGTCATTTAAAAATTCGTTTATTGTATCCCCTGTTGACACGTGAAACAAGTTACGGAATGACGTTGTATTGTGTAACAATGTTAAAGCTTTTGAGGACGCATTGTTGAATTCGATGTACTGTTCTACTTAATGCCGCTTACAATCATGAACTGAGCAGTGCAAATGCACTCACTTGCTCACCTGTGCTCTACTGAGTTGTGCTGTAAAAGAATTTTGTTTGCATTTATTTTTGACTTTCTTTGTTTCAATATATATATATATATATATATATATATATATATATATATATATATATATATATATATATATATATATATATATATATATATATATATATATATATATATATATAATTCGCCTGCACAAAGCCCCCTGACGCACGTACGTTAACACGATTCAGGCGTGCTCGCCTTTGTTTCAGTGGTTGCACTTGCGACAGGGCAGCTGACAGCCAATCTACAAAACCAGCGTGCAACCGCGGTAACGTTACAAGGTGATACAAGCCGAACGTGTGCACCCATTGTTTTCCTTAGCGTGGGAAAGCGACACGCCTGTCTGCGCAGCAGGCGTACCCGTCTGAACACGGACGCTGACACGTTTTGGATCACCCTTTTATGTTGGATCGAAACTATATCTGTACTTCAGAAGCGCCGCACATTTCGCGGCTTGTACCGATTCGTCCAAACTCTGAAGCACATGGCAACAGCTTCTGGTGTAACTTGTGGAAGTCAGTTGTACCACACTATAACTGCTTAAAGCGCCCCTAAACCACATTAACCACTCCGAGGTGAAAGACGAGAGAGTATAGTTTTTTTTTCTCGCCTTCATTACCCTTAATACAGGGGCTATCGCCTCCTCGCCACTCATTTCTTCACAAAACCCGTTGCAAGTATCAGCGCTAAGCGTTCAGCCTGCTTGGATTTCGCGTTTTTTGGCTACAGGCTGTTATCACCGCTTTCGCAGAAGAAAACGTAAAAAATGAAGTGATATCAGTTTATCGCGCACGATATCAATGCGAGACAATTAAGGCAGAACGGGCGTGCGACTGCATGCATGGCAAAGCACGGTATAATTGAAAATTCACAACTGATATCCCTCGTACATGGACCAATGGACAGCTTACTTTGTCATGACGTCACGTGAACAGACTGCCTGCGTCACGTATTGTGCCCAGAAGACGGGAAACGCCAGGAGAGAATAACGCGCGCGTTCCTTGTATTTTCAAACCTTCTTTTGGGGCCCTTTATGATAATATCTGGGGTTTAACGTCCCAAAACCACGATATGATTATGAGAGACGCCGTAGTGGAGGGCTCCGGAAATTTCGACCATCTGGTGTTCTTTAAAGGCCAACTCCGGCGATTTTTCGAGGTCTATGGATCTCAATGAAATTCGCTGGGTACGTTCATTTGCACATTTCCGTCATTTATGCCAAATTTCAAGCTTGAGAGATGCGCTGATTGTTTACAAATGAATTTTAAAGATTGTCTGCAAAGGCCCACCCGGCTTCCCACAATTATTGGCAACATTGCGTGTGTGACGTGTTGGTTTGCCGGTCGGCGGAAGTGACGCAGCCGATGGGTTCGCTAACTTGGGCCGCTACAGCGTATATTGTGCTGGCCACAAGACGACGGTGTTTGGCCGGCGCATCGCTGGTTTGGCGAGCGATTTTCTGTTCTCTGTGGAGGAGCGTGTGATATTCCGGGCCGGCGGGACGAGCATGCCTTGCACGACTTCCGGTTCGTAACAAACTACTACGTCATACGTAGACAGTACACTCGGTTGGGTTTCGGTTTCGGTATTGCGCCTTTTTGTTTATTAAAAATTATTTTCGAATTTGCTGAGCATTTCAGCTATCGGGCGCGTGACAAGAGTGTCTCAGGAACATAAAAGCACCATTAACCTGACAAGGTCAAAAAAGTCGCCGGAGTTGGCCTTTAACGTGCACTGACATCACACAGTACACGGGCCTCTGCCATTTCGCCTCCATCGAAATGCGACCGCCGTGGCCGGGATCGAACCCGCGACCTTCGGGTCAGCAGCCGAACACCCTAGCCACTGATCCACCGAGGCGGACTGTTTTGAGGCCCTTGAATACTACGTCCGATAAAGTGCAAAGTATCTGCCCCGAGACGTCATCATCCACACCTGTTTTGGCATCGCATCTGACAACTATAGCAGGCTCACGAGGTGTAGTTTTCGCGGTAGCTCATTTCAACTTTAAAGACTGATAGTTGAACGTAGGCTTCTATAGCTAGCCATACATAGTGTCCTCGTGAGAGCGCTGTACGTGTTCAGCAGGCGCGCACGGTGACTCCTGTTTTAGTGATTTTGTGCCCGTGCAAGTTGAACCATGGCCTCCGAGGTTACATGCCGGCAGGTTTACCTACCGGGGCGCAATCTCGGAGGTCGCGGTTGAGCATATTAAAGTTGAACCTATGACACAGAGCGTGCCTAACAGTTTGCGGTAAGCGTATCGACTGTTATTCGTACTACTGAGCCATGTTGCGAGATTTAAGAATTGCAGAAGAGTGGCTTACTGGACGAGTTCGTCCAGCATCATAGCAGACTTAGCGCAAAAAACAGGGGCAAAGAAAGGACCACACGAACACAGCGCGAACTATATCAACTTTGAAAAACACGCAATATATATGCTCGTGCATGTATAGTCAAAAGCTAAACAAGAACAAGCAAGGTTTGATTAAGGGGGGGGTAGAGGGCAAAATCGGCTGAAAATGCGATTTTTCAATTTTCATACCAAGATATTCCAGCATTACTGACAAGTGCTTCCACGAAGTGGCGCCTTTTTACGCGCAGTCGAAAGCATTTAAAAATGGCCCCAAACGCGCCTGATCCCGTGACTGCACCGCGGCAACTCGAACTTTAAATAGCGTTTTCTCCAAACACTACTTTTCGTCAGGAAAGGAACAGTTTCTCTGTAACCACTCCAGCTATCAAGTGCAAACTTTTGTGACTTCTTTCTGAATAACATGCGCCCTTTCTGAAGCAAAAGAATGGTGTTGCCACCAGAACTGTATTTTTAAGAAAGTTTTTCTTTAAGAAAAAAAGCCCTAAAATTCTAGTCATCAAACATCTAAATTTTTAACTAAAGAATGGTCATGCCTACAATTATTATTTTGGTTCAAAAGGATACCCTGAGCCAGGCCCGTAGCCAGGGGGGGGGGGGGGTAGCCCCCCCCCCCCGAAATTCGGATGGAAGGGGGGTGTTTTGCCGAGGAAAAATAATAAAAATGGCTGTTTTTCAAGGCTTTCAACAAGTGCCCCCCCCCCCCCCCGAAAAAAAATTCCTGGCTACGGGCCTGCCCTGAGCACATGTAATAACCAGAAAAGATTTCACCATTTTACATGCAAAATCTTTTTCACAAATGTTCCTTCAAAAAATAAAAATAGTAAAATGATTTATTTTTTAGTATTTTTTAGAATGGCTATGTATTTTCTTGCCAAATTCACAAAACATCTAGCGAAATCTCCATTCAAGTTACTTGTAAAACTTTGTGGAGTTTGCTTTAAAAATAACAGAGCGATGGGCAGCAGTAGTTGCACACCTATCTTTGCTATTAATCCCCCCCCTTAATTGAGCGGTGCTTAATAAATCTATTTCAGTGGCATGCAGCGTGATAGAGGGCCTCAATGTCCTGCCAGATCTGATAATGAAAAAACCTTTCTTCAATTTCTCGCGCAACTTTCTCCTTTAATCTTGAAAGCACCCTATAGCTTCTGACAGCAAGGGCGCGCAGCCTTCAATGTAACGACAAGTTCACACAATGTGTTCCCCCCAATGAAGCCTTATATGATCCAATAATCTGTTATTTAAACAACGGCGCGTCTGTCCGACGGAATGCTATTAAGCGAAGTGCTATATGCGAAATGCTCTAAAGCATTTCGTCCTCTTCGACAGCCACTGCAGCAAATGGAGACGTTGTCACGTCCATTTATGTGAGCCACAGATAGTCGCAGTGGCCAAGTTCTTTCAAAGCTATGAAACAAATCGAAGACACATGCCAGTAAAGTCAAAATCCATTTGTACAGCGCAAACTACGTTTACTTGTCGTTGTACTGCGTCCGTCACGGACACTTCCTCCCCCCCTCCTCCACAGGGAACGCAAGCTCAAGTTTGGGCGCGGCCGAGCTATGCGTTACTGAGGATAGACGCTGCCGGCGAAGGCGGTTTGTCACCGGATTTGGCAGCGCCGGTGGCAAGGACGCGTGCGCGCATGCGCTTCTCATTCGGCACGGAGCACTGCTAGTCAGCAACAGTTACATTGTGACACACCACAGATGCCATCCGAGAGCTCTGCGCGTGCGCGGCAGCGAGGCGGCAGTGTTGTAGCCAAAGGAATGCCGGGGATATTCCCAGTTACGATAAGAGCAGTGGCGCCGCTCGACGATGCTTTGGAAGCCTATGCCAATGTGTCGTTTCGCTATAAACAAAATAGGACGTAAACAAATCGCCGATGACAAGCCTGAAATCGCGTGGCTTTTTCTTTTCTTTAGCACAACTTCTCGGGCCAGGCCCATAGCCAGAAATTTTTTTTCGGGGGAAGCCCACCTGTTGAAAACCATGAAAACCCCCTATTTTTATTATTTTTTCTCCGTAAAACGCCCCCCTCAATCCAAATTTCGGGGGGGGGGGGGGCTACCCCCCCCCTGGCTGCGGGCCTGCCTCGGGCGCTCTTTGAGCCCTGAGGTACAGTGGGGATGAAAGGAACGCGAATGGCGTGGCACGCTGTTCTCATCGAACTCTGACCCTGGTGGCAGTAAAAAAGGAGCCAGAATGACTCTTGATTGCATCATTCATGACTCCAGAGGCTTTTAATAACACAGCAGGACATGTAGATGCCGCACTGTTCGCCTTTCTTTCCATCGTGATAGTTACATGTTCATTTGTTCACTAGCACAGCGTAATTCATAGCTCTAAAAGCAAAAATGGCGAAGGCTGCAGATGCAGCCCACGCATTTAAGCACGTCCACAGCGGGTGCTAACTATTACTACGATCTTCTGGCAAATAAATGGGTACTAATGTGGAGCCCACAAAAATCTGCCAGTCTGTATTTTTATGTGCGTGGTAAACTTGTGTATCGACCAGAAAACATACAAAAGAAAAACTTGGGTTATGGCCCGGCCACCTGCTTCTGATATTTCTTTTCATGTCCATACAAATTGGTATTCGTGAGTTCCTCAGTAATTTTATACATTTTTACTTTAAAACTTGCTTTGTCGTGCCTTGTTCTGAGCAATATGCTCTGCCCTCGTCTTATCAGGTGCTGTTGCCGGAGAAGAAGAGGCAGTGTTTGTTTGTGCGGACGACCAGCACATATGCTCCAGTGGAGCAGTGGCTCTCAGCCATGGATATTTCGTGGACTCCTTGTGGACTGGTGCAAGTGACGAGGGACCACTTGCAGTAAAAAAAAAAAAGGGGGGGGGGGTGTCATAAATTATCACAACATGCAGCGCGTAATAGGTGCCTTTTATTTCTCCCTGGCTAAAAATGGTGCTGTACAAATGGAACTAAAGTTCAACGCCAATTCCATCTCGACAACTTGTCAATAAGTTGTGCGGTCTGCGGCCACATTCAACCTGTTTGTAGCTGTTTGTTCTTCAAACATGCAAGGCTACAAAAAGTATGCTGGCGTGCATGTGTCGCAGAAAAATGCAACACTTGATTTACAGCCATCTTGGGGAGGAGGAAACACAAGCCAACTCCGCCGCAGTGCAAATATGTTATGTGGCAAAGCATAAGAGAGATAAGAGATAAACTTTATTTAAACAGAAGCGATTCTTATGGGGGGGGAGCCCTAGTCGAGGGCCCCACTGGCTTTAGCCGCCCGTTCAACCTGGGTGATCAGCGCCTGCTGGTCGGCCAGGTCAGAGCTGGACAGTCGCGCCTCCCACTGCTCCAACGTGTGTGTTGGTGTCATATATATGTGTGTCAGGTATGGGGGGATGGTTCGAGCAGCCCCAGCTAATATGATATAGTGTAGGACTTCCTCCGCACCAGGGGCAGGAATTTCGATAGCACGTTGGGAACATGGCGTGTAATCTTTTTAAATGAGGATAAACCCCAGTCTGAATTCTTCTCCAATTGATGGCCTCCTCTCCCGTGAGGTGTTTGTGGGGAGGGGCGTATACTTGTCGTGTAAAACGCTGATGGGCAAGCAGGTCCTTCGCGATTGTAGGGCTGTAATTTTCGTGAGGCTTTGGGGTTTGGAAGTCAGCTGAGGAGACCGGTGTCGCTGCTCGGAAAGTTAGTGCGCGAGCCGCGGCGTCCGCCCTCTCATTTCCCTCCAACCCTTGGTGAGCCGGGCACCAGAAGATCGTGTGATCGTCATGGAGGCGGTGTTTCATTACACCACGGCATCCTCTAGGAATTCTGCCTTGTAGTAAAAGACGACAGGCTGCCTGAGAGTCCGTGATGATGGTGCTGTCATGTCCTCTACACTCAGCCGTATGTATGGCCAGCGTGATAGCCCTGGTTTCCGCCTCCGTCACGGATGACTCTCTGAAGGAGAGCGCATTTACTGTTTCGCCATATTTGTTAACTACTACCGCGACAAAGTTTTGGTGGTCATGAATTTTTCTCTGATGGTTCAGTTGCCCGTAGGAAGCGACGTCCACGTAGTAGACGTCCTCCCTGTTCAGACGGCGCAGTAGTGCTCGGAGCCACGCTGTGCGAGCCCTACGTCTCCCCTCGTGGCGCTCGGGGTGCATGTTCCTCGGCAAAGGGGCCACGTATACGTGGTCCCTGTCCGAGGGATCAAGCTCCTCGAGCTCCTTGCCTACGTGCTGTGGGTAGGGTGGAATTCCAACCCTCTTTAATATGTCTCTACCCGCTGCGGTCCTGCTGAGTCTCTCTCGTTGTGTTATCATAGTTGCCGCAGCGAGTTCACTGTAGGTATTGTAAACGCCTAGCGCAAGTAATTTTTCTGTTGGTGTACTCTGGGGAAGACTGAGTGCCGCCTTGTAAGCAGTTCTAATTATTGTGTCGACCTGCGATTCTTCAGTTTTGTTTAATGAGTAATATGGGAGGCTATAGGTGACTCTGCTAATTATTAAGGCTTGCACCAGCGTGATGGTGTCTGCCTCTTTCATGCCCTGTTTGTGATAAGTAATGCGACGTATCATTTTCGCTACGTTGTTAGTAGTGGTTCGTAGAGCCCTTATCGTATGGGTGGCCCGCCCATTCTGCTGTAACCAGAAGCCCAGTATCGTAATTTTTGGTACCTCCTCTATGCGGTGGCCGTCAACGAAGAGCTCTACGATTTCTTTTGTGTTTTTGTTGCCACTGCGTGGCGGCAGTATACGAATGAACTCGGACTTTTCGGGTGCACATTGCAGACCGCTTTGACGAGCGAATGTAGACACAGCATCAGCAGCCTGTTGGAGTGTCCATTCTTTGTTTCCGAGCGAGCCTTTAGAGGTCCATAGAGTAATATCATCTGCGTATACGGTGTAGCCTAGGTCCGGTATTCGATCTAATCGTCCACAAAGATCTAGCATTGCTAAGTTGAAAAGCAAGGAGGATAGTATTGCTCCTTGAGGGGTTCCTTTATTGGGCATCTCGAATTTGTCTGACCGAATGCTTCCTAGGCCTATTGTTGCGGTCCTTCCTGTGAGGAAGTTGTGGATGTAGGTGAAGACACGCTTACCACAATTTATACCCTCCAGACCTCGCAGTATGGCCTCGTGAGACACATTATCAAATGCGCCTTTCAGATCCAACGCTAGAATGATATTTTCATTTCCGGGTGCTATGTTGTTAAGTACCTCGTCCCTCAGTAACAAAAATGCATCTTGAGTGGATAGACCTTCTCGGAAACCTAGCATGGTGCGAGGAAAAAGGTTTTGCTTTTCAATATCCCTTTCCGACCCGAATTTTTTCTAGGGTAGAAAAAAAATTTTTAATGTTCTTTTCTAGCTAAGAGGTCATTGAAAAGCGTGCAAAAAATAAAAGAGACTGTAAGTACAATGGTTTTTCTCAGGAGAACCATGTGCAGTACACTGGACACCAGGATTAATTTGTTGCACATATAGGTACATACATTGTGCTATCTTCCTTGAAAGAGTGTTGCTCTTGGTCCTGTGAGAAGGTCAATCGTGTAAAACACAAAAACGGTTCGTTTTGACCCAAGAAAAAGTTTCTCATGGTTAGCTGTCACAGATAGCGTTCGGCACCACGAAGGGGAAAAAAACCTAGGAGGGAGCGCGCCTAGCGTGCAGAAGTCAACCTGATCAGACGACGCTCCCTTCTCGTGCTCCATGCTCTTTTTAGATTCCCAGCATGCCCCCCGTTTCATTTCCTATGGCTGGGCTTCAAGACTGTCATGTGACACTGCCTCTTTTTTTCTTTTTTCCGCTCTATGTTTAGCACGATGTGCGCCAATTGCATCCTGGTGTCCAGTATACTGGACATAAATACATTCTCGCATTGTCAGCAAACTACTGATTACAAACGCTACCTTTTTGCAACCATGTATCATGCAGACATAGGACAACATGCACGATTTAAATTATTTGAATTGCGCGAAGAGAGCTCCTAAAATAATTTTGTATACTTGACCACATCGTGCGCGCGCGTTTCCGCGTGGATGACGCCACTACTCTGAGGCGCCCCCCATCAGAAAATGGGGCTGAAGGAGGAGCTACATTTAACAACATGTTGCTAGACTCTTACAGAAGCCGCCAAAGTGGTTTCGTTTCAGATTGTATCTCTGCTTGCTTTTCTGCACCGCTTTTTTCGTCATGTCCAGTATACTGGTCGCTGGGTCGGAAAGGGATATAGGTTTGTAGCCTGCGTTGGATGACTCGTTCGAACAATTTGCCCAGGCAGGACGTCAAAGCTATAGGGCGTAGGCTGTTTAGAGACGGGGTTTTACCGGGTTTGGGGATTAGGATGATGTGTGCGTCTTTCCATTCTTTGGGCATTTCGCCAGTTTCCCAATAGTGAGAGTTATAGCTCGGTCAGACGGTCAAGAGTAGGACCATCTAAGTTTCGCAATATACTATTGGTAATTTTGTCGGGGCCCGGGGCCGTGTTTTTTCGCGCTGATCGAGCTGCGGCGAATACTTCAGCCTCTGTGATTGGGGCGTCTAGCTCCTGGTTTGGTTGGCCCTGATAGTTCCTAGGAGTTGTGTATCGACAGAGACCAGGGGTCGTACTGGCGTATGTGTCTTTAAGTGTCTGAATGAGCTCTTGGTCTGAACCTTGAAAGGAATCGACTATCTTCTTTACGCGGTGCTCATTTTCAGTATAACATATTTGCACTGCGGCATAAAAGGCATAAAAAGATTGCAGCACTGAAGACATAAAAAGATAGTAAGACTAGACTGAGAGAAAGAGATTGTAAAACAGAGAGCAAAACAGATAGAGAAGGAAACAGGGAGAGAGTGAAAGACGTAGAAAGAGTAAGTAATAAGTAGAGAGAAAGAAAGGCAAGAAAGAGTGAGAAAGAAACTCGTAGAAAAAGAAATTTAAAGGAACAGGGAGGAAGGAAGAAAGCAACAAGAAAGGCTGCCCAGCTCCGCTCTTTCCTCAGGCTTCGCATCACTAGTGCAAAGCTGCCATAAATGTTTCAGTGCTTTGAACTAGAATTGCAGTGTTAATCACTGTTCATTTGTGTCTTGCAGAGAAGCGCTGTGCACGATTTCCAGAACGGCCTGCAAAGACTCTACTGACACCTTGGAAAGTGGAAGTGATGCGGGGTAAATGTCCATGCTTTTTATGATATTTTGGTGCAGACTGTATTCGGTCATTCTGCCTCGGACCAAAGTCTTATAAACTCTATTTTTGTTTAAAAACTGTTTCTTCTTACCGGTTATTGAGGCCTTGTGAACCTTTTGTTGTGATTGTTAGAGACTGAGACTGCAGCGCCAGGGCATTCCTGAAAACCTTGTGCCTGCTGCACTCAAGAAACTGAACCATTTCGTGCTTTAGAAGCTGGCTAAACGGTGAGGTGCTGTTGTAAATGTGTTTTGACTAATTTAAGGAAGGTTCTTTGTATGCAGTTATAAATGGCATGCAGCCTTGTTAAAAAGTGTTTAAAGCATCATACTGACTAAATGACATGCCAGTGCATTTGCTTACATCTATGTGCAGTGTGTGTGAGATCATCAAGAGAAAACTAGTTTTGAGCTCTCAGCACATCAAATTAACACCCTGTTTACTCAAATCTGAGCCAGTCCAGATTCTAGGCTGACCCCCTAATGTTTGAAGCCAGAAAAAAAAAGAAGTAAACGTTACCTCAAATGTAGGCCCACCAGGAAAAAGAAAGTTTACAGTATTCAAAAAAACTCGAAACACATACAGTCGAACCCAGATATATACAGAGCCATGAAGGGGATTGCGAAATAGTTTGATATGGTGGCAGAGCGGACGACTCGTCCAGCTTTAAAGGGGTACTGACACAAAATGTCGCGGCAGACACAGCCTGCGGGTTCGATTCCCGTGAACATGTGTACATCATCTGCAAAATATCAACAGCGAATATAGCTTGGAAGGTATTTTAAATTAATTTTGAAGTTTGCGTGAGCGATCGACTCCCTCGCGCTCCTGACACCATCAGAGGTGACCCTCGGTGACCCCCCTACTTCCCTCACGTGACCACGCTGCAACAAGTTGTGATGACGTCATAGCAGCCATTTTCTTTTGCCGCGTTTGTTCCAGCGGTCTATACTTCTTGGCGGCTGGTCGCGAGTCCGTGGCCGCGGCGCACGCGTTGAAAGTTTTGTGTTTGGCGACACTGCTGTCCCGTTTCCTATTCGAAAGGACTTCTTGATGCAGACCACGTGGAAGTGCGTCACAGTTCTGTGTGCTGACAGTTCTGACGTGCTGACGTGCGCACGCTAGGTGGTGATAGTTGCAGCCGGCGGCTTGTCGTTTTTCGAGCTCTCTCAAACCGAAACTGAAACTGTTCCGGTAATGAGGAGCCTGTAATTAAATATCTGTCGCACGCTGCAGCAAACGAGGTGCCGTGTTATGACTAACAGGACCCCAGCAACACATTGCAGCAAAAAAATGCGAGGCCAAAGTTTTTGTGCCAGTACCCCTTTAACCTGTGTGCGTTTGTGTGTACTTGTACAATGATCTCTGCTGAACAAAGCTGCTCTCCTGAAACCCGGCACTTGCTGCAGTGTGTAGCCTGTTATGTATGGTCACACTATCGCTGCTCTGGTACCCTTTACCGCGCGCGTTTACCGTGTGTCTGTGCGGTAACATTTCCTTGTGCGCAAGGGCTCGCTTCTAACAGTAAGCGGGTGTTGTGTGCATCGTGTCGGGCAAATGTGGCGACTACGCCTTTTTGCGCAGTTAAGGCAGTTTTAGCTATTCCACGACGGCACGACACATTTGGGTTGTCGCATATTAGCAGCATGCAGTAAGTTAAAATGGCACTGTGCCTAACATGCTGCCGAAGAGATAGTCGAAAATGCTTAGTGCAAGAGCACTGTCAGCGATCCGTTGCACTTTCGTGTGTGTCAGTGGCTGCTATCTCGTTTGCAGCCATAGTCACATGTGCCGAAGTTGTAATCTATGGCTGGCCGGTGTGTCCGAATGAAAAAGCGAAGTAATTTTCAGCCAGTGGCGTAAATCATGGGGGGGGGGGGGGGGGGGGTCCCCCTGTGTTCAGGCTGGGGGGAGGGGGGGGACACCCCATGCAAGTGTCCCGGGCCCCCTCGAAATTCATCTTCCAAATGTACCATATTTGAAGTTCTTGAGAGTCAAGGAGAACGCGCTCTCCGTAAAACCAACTCTGAATTCTCAAGCACTTTGAAATCTGAAACACACGATGGGGAATGCCTTTATGCGTTAGCACAAAAACCGGTACAATTTTTATTGCATAATTTAACCCGAATGACGCAGCTGCAAAACTGCTAGTGCCTGCCAATGAGTTGCTATTAGAAACCAACTTCGCCATGCGACGTTCCTTACTATTGGATACTTAGTACTATTTTTTCTGACCATGCAGGCGCCGATGCTGACGCTTGTTTCATTATTATTATTATTATTATTATTATTATTATTATTATTATTATTATTATTATTATTATTATTATTATTAATACTATTATTATTATTATTATATGTGAATGCACAATTGCAATTTTTGTATTATTAAAAATAAAGCATATATATAAAAACAAAATGGCCGCCATTGCAAGATGTGTGTCCCCCCTTGGGGTCTTTATGGATTTACGCCACTGATTTTCACGGTACAGCGTGGCACTGGCCACATCTAGAGTTGCGGGGTGCACTTTGATTCGACAAGCTCATGAGCCTTCATGGCGTGAGCAGTCCACGGTTATTATGCTGGTGGAAACAATAACTCCTGTCACTCCTTTTTTTTATAATTTTTAAATACTCGAATATACTCGAGTACTCGAGTATATTCGAAAATACTCGAGTATGTTGCACGAGTATTTGAGAAAGACTATTGGGCCTAGATTCGTGTAGATACGGTCCACACTCTGCCGACAGCAATAAGCAACATCAAGACCTATCCCTAGTATTATGAAAGGTCCCTTTCTAAGTTAGAATATTTCTGCAGCAGGCTACCATTCAAAATGTTGCATAACGCCAGCTCTCATGCTTTGAGTTCATAGTGTGCTTAAAGCACTACAATATCATTGTATCATTTGTATATGTAACATTAGTGACGTGAACTTTTAACTTTCATGCACTTATGTATTTTTCAACACTTTCAGGGAAAAGGACAACCTTAAGCCGCAGGAAAGTGGTGAATAAGTGCGGCAAGTTCCAAGGTGAAGAGTAAGCAGTGCCTGCATTTGGTCAAGTCATTTTCCCATTGACTTTACAATACTTGTACAAGTAATAAATTATCGTAAAACAAGTACCTCCATGGCATGGTTTTTATTTGATGCATGTGCACTACACATCATTCACAAATAATCATACTGTACCGTTTTGGTCAGGATGAACATTTTTGTCCAATATGCCAGCATTATTGCTTCAACAATTTGGTGTACTCATTGCCCATGTATATCAGCGACACACCAGTTTCAAATTGAAGAATATTAGGGTCCAGCTAGAAGTGTACTTCAAATGGTTGACCAGTTTCGCACCAGTTAGCTCTAACTGTATGACCACGTGTGCTCAACTGGCTAACCAACTGGGCACCAGTCAGCTTCAATTGGATGACCAGTTGGCTTTATATTTCAACTGGTTAACCATTTGGACACCAATTTACATTGACTGGTTGACTAGGAGGACACCAGTTATCTAAAATTGGTTGACCATATGTGCTCAATAGGTTGACCAATTGGACACCAGTTAGCTTTAACTGGTTTGCAGTGAAAAGAAAACTGGGTACCCCCTAGGATTGAATTATGTCCAGTTAAATGTAACAGGAAAACCAATTGGCCACCGGCACTGCCTAAATGGTTCACCAATTGGACGTAAACTGGTCTACCAATTGAATATAATTGATGCGCTCCCCACGGGTGGCGAAATTCGAATTTGTCTAAAATCAATTTGCGGCAATTGGTATTTTTCCAACTGGGCCCATTGAGTTTTTTACTGGGGTGAATCCCATAGTGGCATTGTGATTCGAGGCACGCAGTGGAAAGCGCTGTACACACCACCACACAAACCGAAACCGACTAAAGGATTTGTATTCTGCTTATCATAGGCGGAGAGTACGGGGGGGGCTCGGGGGCTCGCCCCCCCCCCCGGCGGCTTCACGGGGGGCAGAGCCCCCCCCTGGCGCCTGCCCGGGATATTCTTTAAGAGCTTGGCTTAGGTTCCCGTCCATCGACAACGAGCGTTTGGCCTCCTGTCTGGCGGCTATTTATTTCACAGGGGGTATACCCGCTTTTTCATTTCAGGCTTTTAACATTCCGATCATGGACCAGTAACAAGTGAAACACTCAGTTAATAATTCCCCGCGAACAGATTTGTATGTGCAGAATATGTTGTGTTGACAAACAACTGAGGCGATCTCTTGGTGTTCTATAGTGGTAGAAAATTGTATTTTCTACCACCTGAAAATTATTTTTGGCCATCACAAATTGAAGATTAAAGCTTCCTGTATCAGCATTAGGCCACTGTCTTATGTATAGTGCATGTTTTAACAAAGTAATGCATGTCAATAAAGAAAATGTGGGTCCCACACATTGTGGGAATCGATTTTATGTGATGCAGTCACCGAGTAGCAGCCTATACGGCATTTTTCGCTTTGAGCCAAGCGTTGCGAGGAGGATCGATGTCTTTGTGTAAGTTGAAAAATAAATCGGCAGTCATCACAAGAGATATTCATACTGATATCGCGGCGTAGGCGCCAAAGAGAATAAGGTGGTATTAAAGTCTTTAATTATATTCTTTAATTTAGGAGGCGGACATTCTCTTTCTCTCTCTCTCTCTCTCTCTCTATATTATATATATATATATATATATATATATATATATATATATATATATATATATATATATATATATATATATATATATATATATATATATATACATACATATATATATATGAAGCGACAGGGAGAGCAATGTAGAAGAAGAGCAAGCCGGGCCCGCCCCCCTCCGGCAAAATGAAAACTCTCCGCCTATGCTGCTTATGTTCCAAAATGCGCAGTGCAAAATCATTAATCAGTGGTCGATACTGCAGACACTGAAAAATTACCACCTGCTTTCTGTGGCGGAAGTGTCAATGCAAATTCCGCGCACACTGCTGGCACCTAGCGGATAGCTTCAAGACTGCAATCAGTACTTCTCAGTTTTGTCGATAGATGGCAGCACCACACCGCTGACAGGCTCCAGCTCGGATCCGAAGACCCAAGAGGCCCTCGTGAAACGTGCGAGGACAGCGGCCCGCGCCAATGGGATCCCGGGCTAAGGATCCCACTCACCGATCTTCTCGCGAAGAACATGAAATAAATGTTTTATTCTCTCTCTCCGGTTCTCGCGCAGAACATCCAATAAACGTTTTATTCTCTCTCTGGTATGAGAACGTTGACACAATTTATCCATGCAACCCAGGACACAACTAAATCGACCCAAAATACAAGGATGGGTCGGTGGGAGGCAGCGCTGTCCAGCTCGGATTCGAAGACCCAAGAGGCCCTCGTGAAACTAGGGTCCCTAGAATTCTAGGGACCGTAGTGAAATGTCCCTGACTAAGAACCCCACTCACCGATCTCACAAAACACCAAATAAACGTTTTATACTCTCTCTTGATATATAATGTAAAAACAACAAAGCAATACTAGCACGGTGGCGCGGCCAGGAATACACCAGGCGTACCAGTGGAAATGTCCCAAGTTAGTGACCCAGATTCCCATGTATATAATAACTTTATTTGATCTATTCAGAATCGGCCGAGCCCTTCTTCGGGCACCCTCGATCTCGGCAGCACCCGTTCAGTTCACACCAGTTCCTAAACGAGCTCATGCGGCTCGCTAAAATCATTTGGTCGAACAGCCCAATAAAATTGAGAACCTACACTTAACAATCGCACAGCGTGCCGACACAGCTGACGAAAAAACCAATGTGAAGATAACAAATTATAGGGCATTTCTTCGAGCATGCTTTCTGTAGCATTTAAAAGTAAAC
>JALIZH010014527.1:0-24619 GCA_030522465.1 Rhipicephalus appendiculatus
AATGCCAAGGCCTATGCCACCATACGGAAAATACACACAAGATTTGGAGCCTTCGAGGGTATCTGACTACGTAGCGGCACCGGAGAATACTTGCAAAGGGGTATTTAGAGACATAGCTCCGTCTATCACTGAGCAACAACTCAACGAGGCAATTGTGAACAGCCGTAATCCAACAGCGATTGGCGTGAAGAGAATCAAGAACACGCGAGCCGTGGTTGTACTGTTTGAAGGTTCCCACGTACCAGGGCACGTTGCGTGCGGATCGGAGTACATGGAATGCTCGCTCTACAGAAGGCAGGTGGATATCTGCTACGCTTGCCGCCAAGGTGGGCACCGAGCCGACGTCTGTCACAAGAGCGAAGAGGAAAAAGAAAAAGAGCCACAACTGCGGGATGAACATTCCAGGTGGTACCCGGGAGACGCACAGTTGCACACCCGAGTGCAAACTTTGCGGAGGAGCTCACATCACGAGAGAGCTTTCGTGCAAAAAAGAGATACCACGTTCCGTATATAGTGAGAAAAAACGCCGAAGGGACAAGCGCTCCAGATCGCGGGCTGACCAAGAGGAGGACGCTGGGGCGGCCACGATGCAAGGGACACCTGATGCTGCCGCATCGCAACGCTCCCTTTCCAGGGGACGCTCCAGCTCCAGAGAGCGTTCCTGCTCTGGAGGGCATTCCCGCTCCCGAGAGCACTCCCGGTCTCGAGGGCGCTCTCGTCAACGACGCGGTCCAGGAGGAGGGAGCCGATTCAGGAGCCGCTCTCGGTCCAAGGCCAAGCTGACCTGGGCGGACAAGGTGCGGGGTGGTAGCAGTAGCAGCGGTGACAACACCAGCGGAGCATGAACCAAGCCCCGGTCCTCCACCCCGGTTAGAGGTAAGGCACAGCCAGAGCACAACGAATACGTAAAGCGCATCCTTGCCCTAGAGCGCAAAAACAGAGAATTAAAGCGTAAACTAGAAGAATTTATGGTTCTAATGACCAAGAAAGTTAGCGACCCACAAGACAGCACTGCACAAACCCCCACACCGTATCCGCAACCCCCCACGATAGTAAGCACACAAAGAAGCAGACACAAGCGCAGCGCAGTTGCAGCTCTGTCGGAGTAAGGCAACGACGACCTTAGCGACGGCATGTCAGACATCAGCGAGGCCCCCTCCAACGTGTCAGCTGGTGAGGGTAACTCTACGAGTCAACGCTGCAAGAGACGTACTAACACGTTGAACACCATCAGCACCGTGCTAACACAACTACAAGAGGCGATCGCACAGATTAGCTCTAGGATGGATCGCTTCGAAAGACCAGTTGCACACCCGAAAACCACCAAACAAGCACCAGCTTCTGCAGCAGCAGCAGTTATCTCCTTTCCGAGACCCGTGATTCCGCCACACTAACCCGCTGAACCGCACAAAGCCGATAAGGATTGTGTCAGTAGGGTCGCATGACTAGCACAACCACATCATGAATAGTTCCCCACAGCTTTTCAAAATTTGGCAGTGGAGCTGTAATTCATTCACCTATGTTATTCTTCTACAAGAATGCGGGCGCACTGGATCCCCACGGAACCTAACTTTCCCAAGGTACAGGGTAATTAGGCCGACCATGTGCCCCAACTTCAAACGTGCTAGGGGTACCGCTACTATTGTCCGCAAACTCATCAGCTTTGTGAAGAAGACCATCCCCGCATACAAGCAAGGCCTGGAATCACAGCTGGTTGAAATTATCCCCGGTCGTGCTAGCAAAGCCAACATTTTTCTTTTAAACGTCTACAGTCCCCCAAGGGACAGACTTCGAAACTTCAACAACCTCTTCCTTGTGGCTACAAAGCAGGCCAAAAATAAGCCTCTAATCATCGCAGGAGACTTTAACGCCCATAATAAATCATGGCGTTTCTCCAAAGATGATGCCAAAGGAAACAAACTTGCTGAGTGTGCGGATACGCTTGGTCTGAAACTCGTCACGGACCCTAGATTTCTGACACGCGAGGGCGATTCCACCCAGCGTGATACCACCCCAGATTTAGCCTTCCTGCGCAACATAGAAGGGTCGTGGGACAACCTACAGGATGACCTGGGTAGCGACCACTTCATCACGGAAATCAGCATACACATTACTCAACCCCCCACTCAGAAAATACACGTACGTTGACTGGGATATGTTTCGCCAGATCAGGAACAAGGAAGACAGGCCCCGGGCAACAGACGTTCGACGACCTCGGGAGTAATCTGAAAGAGGCAGTCAGCAAGGCATCTAAAGAAATCTCCGCGGAACTGGAGGTACCCGCAATGGACTATAGACTAGCACATCTCCTAGAGGCCAAGAACGCACTTAGTAAGCGGTGGAAGAAACAAAAGCTGAACCGGCGGCTCAGAGCCAAGATATCTCTATTTAACAAGGACATAGAGCAACATGCCAAGAAACGCGATGCGCGACAATGGGATGAGGTCTGCAACGAAGCTGACGGGAAAATGCGCAAAGGTAGCGAGTGGGCCCTACTAAAGCATCTGCTTATTGACAGCACCAAACCATGCAAAAGCAGCGCCCGGTTGGAAATTGAAAGATTAGTGCACGTGAACACCACGCAAGGCGGCGATCTACAGGCTTTCGCTTACAAATTAGCGGACATTTACTTACCACTTGAAGGCAAATCTATTCCGTGGGACAACCCCAGGCCTGAATATCAAGGAGCCCCGCAGTCAGCCTTGGATAGACCGTTCGAAGTTGCGGAGATCGTTCATGCCTTGCGGGACCTAAACGGATGGTCGGCGCCCGGCCCAGACGGAATCTCAAACAAGCTCCTTATAAACCTTGACAACGCAGCGATAGAAGTCCTTACAGAAAAAAAATCAATCAAGTGTGGTGCGATGGCAATGTCCCTGAGGGGTGGAGGACGGCCAAGGTCGTATTCATACCCAAACCGGGAAAGCCCCTGCAATCAGAAAACTTGCGCCCGATATCACTTACATCACGCCTTCGGAAAGTGGCTGAACATGCCATTCATAACCGAATAAGCGGACACATTGAGGACGAAGGTCTCTTTCGCCACAACATGGCGGGCTTCCGAAATCTCTGTCCACACAAGATGCTATGCTGCTCATTAAGAGGGCCATAATTGACAACACGTCTCTAGACATCAAAGGGATATTGGCGCTCGATCTGAGAAAGGCCTTTAACACGCTCAGGCATGAGCACATTCTCAATAAAGTTTCCAGGTTGAACCTCGTGAAAAAATTTCACTACTTCGTCAAGTCTTTTTTGGCAGATCGGAAAGCTACAGTCAGTATTGGCCCAATCAAGAGCAAAGAATACACACTAGGTAACGTTGGCACACCGCAAGGATCAGTCTTGTCTCCGCTTTTATTCAACATTGCAATGCACAGCCTGCCCCAGCGGCTCGCCGACGTTCCGGCCATTGGCCATGCAATATACCCGGACGACATCACCATATAGTCCGTGGAGGGCCCTCTTGGGAAGCTGGAGGGCAATCTACAACGAGCACTCGACGTCACGGAAGATTTTCTGACCAGCACGGGGCTGCAGCTGTCCCCTGATAAGCCACAACTCCTCCTACACAAGCGATTTCCGAGGCGGGGGTCGGAGATTGAAGGGCAGCCTATTAGGCTGCGATACAGAAGCGGAAAAACAATTCGCATCTGTGATTCAATCAAGGTTCTGGACATGACAATTGGAAAGCACAGCAATAACAACACCGAGGCACTCAGACGTGTCGCGAAGAGTGCTCACAGCTTCAGCAGGGTCATCTCCAGAGTTGCCAACAAGAGAGAGGGGCTGAAGAAGGATGATCTCATGAAAGCCTTCCATGCGTTCCTCCCCAGCCACATTATTTACGCCACCCCTTTCCTAAAACTGACAAAGAAGGAACTTAATAACATCGACGCGCTTATCAGGACGGGGCTGAAACGGGTCCTAAATCTTCCTAAAAGCACCAATACAGAGCGGCTATTGCAGCTCGGACTGCATAACACAGCAACAGAGCTCTTTGAAGCCCAACGAACGACGCAAATCTGCCGATTGTCACTTACCAAAGCAGGCACCAGGATTCTCTCGGAAGCCGGGCTACAACCCCTCTTCATGCCCGCGGAGAGACACAATCTCTCTACGGAGATTAGAGGGGTCATATGCGTCGACCCGGTCCCCAGGAATACTCATCCGGTGTACAACGAAGGGCGAAGACAAGCAAGAGCCGAGGCCATCCTGGGGAAGATCGGGTGCTCAAGCTCAGCTGCCCTCTTTGTTGATGCAGCCCAATACTGAAAAGGGATGCGTATGTCGTCACTGTTGTCAATGAGAAAGGATCCCTAGTCAACGCTGCCACGGTGATCACCAGATTCACTCACGAAGTCGAAGAACTCGCAGTCGCGGTCGCTCTGCACGAACGAAGAAGGGATGTCACCATCTTTTCGGACTCAAGAACAGCCATCCGGTCATTCTCATCCGGCTTAGTCTCCACTAGGGCTGCTCACATCGCGAATAAGGTTATTACTCAAGCTAACGAAGTGGAAGTCCCCCCCCTGACACATATCACATGGTTCACGGCCCATATTGGTAATATCTCGTCTTCCCCGACTGGCAACCCCAAAGAGAAGGTTCACCAGCTAGCGCGCGAACTAGCTACCCGCGGCGGTGAGCGGCCCTCTCAGACGGGAAGTGAACGGGGATGGATAGGCTTCAAGGATCCATTGGTATCGTTTCACGAGATCACCTCAGCTCATAAACTAGGGCGCAGAGTATTCCCCCTCCACACCCTAAATTGAATAAAGGCCAAGCAGTTACACATCGGCAACTTACATGAAAACTGTGGGAATCGAGCG
This sequence comes from Rhipicephalus appendiculatus, assembly GCA_030522465.1. Lineage (NCBI taxonomy): Eukaryota > Metazoa > Arthropoda > Arachnida > Ixodida > Ixodidae > Rhipicephalus > Rhipicephalus appendiculatus. The sequence goes on from JALIZH010014527.1 coordinate 4,833, forward strand.
ACACCTCCCCCCTGGGCGCCTCGTTCCCAGCTAGCGCGGGTGCTGGCCCCGTGTTCTTCGTGCGCCGGGAACCGCCGTTAATCGGTAACATGGCCACCGTGGCTTCGCAGCCAGGCCTTTTAAATGCGAATGCATTTCATAGTCGGGCTTTGTCAGGCATCCGGCGTTGGCGTTGTGCGGCGTTGGCGTTGTCCGCGGAGGAGGAGGAGGATAGGTTGAGGAGGTGTGCGCGCCGGCAGGTGTTAGATGTGAAGCATCTTATGGCGAAGCTTAATCCGGTGGTGGTGGTGTGCGGCGTGACCGCCCTTACTGCGCATGCGCAAACCCTTTCAAAAAAAAATAAAAATAAAAAACCTCCTCTTTCCCTCTCTCTCCTCTAGGCAACCCTCCCCGCGGCAACCACACCCTCACTGCGCATGCGCCTCCCCTCCTCTCTCCCCTCCTACGCTCCCCCCTCTCTCCTCTAGGCATCCCTGCCCGCGCCGTCCACACTCCCACAGCGCATGCGCGTCCCACCTCTTCTCCTCTCCTACGCTCCCCCTCTCTTCTCTAGGCATCTCTGCCCGCAGCGTCCACACTCCCACTGCGCATGCGCCCCCCCTCTCTCTCTCCTCTCCTACGCTCCCCCCCCTCTCCCTCTCTCGCCTCGCGACGCCGACACAGGCAGCGTCTGCTAGGCGAGTTTCTTGGTTGAAAAAACCGACTGCTCGCGCTGCACAACCGTTCACTGGCCACCCCGTATATATGGCAATGAATCTTGACCTCCAAGGTGGTGCCGGTGGGAGATTTCTCCTGTGCGTTGTTGAACAATAAAAATTCGCAGCGTGCGCGTTAACTAAAAGCGGACTGCGGCGGAGCTATATATGAAAAAAAAATTTTAAAAATAAATAAAAAAAAATTAAAAAACAAGAAAAAGCAAAAAAAAAAGGCGCTGCGCCTTGCTCCCGACCGGGCTGCAGAAATCAGGCGCCTTTTCCTTCTTCGAACCACAACCACCATATATAAATGGAGTGAAGCGCGCGCGAAATGCATTCGCATTTCCTCACGATTCCCTTCGGGGAGGTGGGCGCATTTTTTGTCTGGTGCAAGCCATGCGTTGGTCTTCCCTGCACAGAGACACGTTGTCCGAACATGCCCGGACAATGCCTTCCCCCTCGCATCACGCTAGCGCACGTGACGGTGCTTCGCCGATCTTCATTGGCCGCCCGTGACAACCCCCCTCTCCCCTGAGGTTGCTCCCGCCCGGCGCTCGCTCGCTGTGGCAGATGCTCACAGGCCTACACGAAAGGTAGACGCGCTGCTTCAGCCGGCGGCTTCTCGTATATGCGCTCGGCTGCTGCCCTTTGTGTGATAGCCGTAGCGCCTGCCGGCAAGCGTTCACTCGGTCGGTTTTGCGGAGTTACCCTAACGGCCCGCAATCCCGTGATTGTCGCACTGTCCTGTATCTTGGGTCAATAAACCCGTGTTTGTTGACGACCTGCCTCGACTGCCATCTCTGCGCCGTGTCGGTGAGTCGACCAACCCGGCCGTAGCGTATTTGTGCGCGACGGCAGTGGAGAACGTCGCGTCCCTTCCCGGTCGCTTCGTAGGGTAAGTTTGTGTAGCAAACATATCTCCACATAACTGGCGCCCAACGTGGGGCAAGCCTCCCGGGCTCATGCAGCCGATCGACAGCCAAGAACCCTGGCGAGTCGCGGCCTGTGACATTATGGTGCCCTTCCCAAGAAGCCGGAGAGGCCATGTTTTTCTCCTGGCAGTCACAGAGAACTTCGCGAAGTGGGTCGAGTTGTTTCCCCTTCGGAAGTTAACGGCACGCGCAATCTGGGACAAGTTGACCGAGGTCTTTACCCACTTTGGCTTTCCGGCGGAGTTGATCACGGACAATGCGTCCTATTTCACGGCCAAGGTGTTTGTGGATGCGTGTGCTGCCTTCGGCATTAAAGGCCAACTCCGGCGATTTTTCGAGGTCAATGGATCTCAATGAATTTCGCTGGGTACGTTCCTTTGCAAATTTCCGTCATTTATGCCAAATTTCAAGCTTGAGAGATGCGCTGATTGTTTGCAAATGAATTTTCAAGATTGTCGGCAAACGCCCACCCGGCTTCCCACAATTATTGGCAACATTGCGTGCGTGACGTGTTGGTTTGCCGGTCGACGGAAGTGACGCAGCCGATGGGTTCCCTAAATTTCGTTGCTACAGCGTATATTGTGCTGGCCACAAGGCGACGGTGTTTGGCCGGTGCTTCGCTGGTTTGGCGAGCGATTTTCTGTTCTCTGTGGAGGAGTGTGTGATATTCCGCGCCGGCGGAACCAGCATGCCTTGCACAACTTCCGGTTCGTAACAAACTACTACGTCATACGTAGACAGTACACTTGGTTGGGTTTCGGTTTCGGTATTGCGCCTTTTTGCTTATTAAAAATTATTTTCGACTTTGCTGAGTATTTCAGCGATCGGGTACGTGACAAGAGTGTCTCAGGAACATAAAAGCACCATTACACTGACACGGTCCAAAAATCGCCGGAGTTGGCCTTTAAGCACCGCAAAACAACCACGTATCACCCACAGGTTAACCCGACTGAGCGGATCAACCGCAACATCAAGCCCTTGCTGACAGCCTTTGCGCAGCAACGCAGGGATTGGGACGCCTGTGTTAACGAGATTGGCTTCTGCTTGAGGTCCACGGTGAACCGTTCGACCGGGTACACGCCCGCTTTCCTCAACTTCGGGAGAGAGCTGCCTAACCCCATGGACCGCGTTCTGCGGGGCCGCAGCGGGGCGTGCGCCACGAAAGCCGGCCCGTCTGGCTATGCGGCGGAACTGCGCTCACGGATGGACGCGGCCCTCGACCTGGCGCGCTCCAACCTGGCAAAAGCGTGAGCTGGACAGTAGGCTCAATACGACCGGTCGCATCGGGACGTGCACTACGATGTCGGCGATCTCGTCCTGAGACGCAACCACGTCTTGAGTGACGCCGCCAAAGGCATCTCGGCCTCCCTGTAGGCCAAGTGGTTGGGCCCATACCGAGTGCAGACTAAAGTGTCGCCTCTGGTGTACAAGCTGGCTGACTCCCACGGGAGATAAGTCGGCGGTCCAGTTAACGTCTCCGACCTCAAACCTTTCGTTGCCCGCAGCAACGACTTGGGAGGGGGGAGGCGGTCACCGAACCGCAGGAAAACCGAGAAAAGGCTGGCCCCAAGCCACGCCACCGGTACAACCTGCGGAAACGCACTTTAGCAACCGTTCTCCTACTAGCAGGTAGATGGACTTTATTCCATGCCACGTTAGTGAAAGGAGAATAAGCACTAAGGTGTGCAGAGAGACACACGTCTGAAAGTGGTAGAAGGCCCTCTTGGTCGAAAATGCCCACCGATGTGTTGTTCAGGCAAGCGCCCCTTTGTTGGGCAGCACCGTCAGACAGGCACTTTTTGGCAAGCCGGCTATGCCGGGGGCACTCCTGTCCAACCCCCCTGCGTCACGCTATCGTCTCCCTGCGCATGGCTCCTCTGTGCCGTCAACCTGTTCCTGACCAGTGGGCCTGCTCTCTCCTGGTCTGCCCTGCTCTGGCCTGGTCCCCGCCTTCTGCCCTCCTGACACCACCTTCCTGCCCAACTCACCTGGCGGCCTCGGCAGCCGCTTTCGGCGGCTGGTCCACCCACTCAAGCTTTGGCCCAGACCCGAGCGTGGTCGCTCTGGCTTTCGTTCCTAGTTGCCTGCCGACCTAGGCGGCCGTTCCTGCCTGCCTTTGTCCCAGCGACTTTCGGCGGTTGGCTGCTGCACGCACCTTGCAGCCACGCCTCGTACGTTCCCGGAGGCCATCTCCAGACCGGTGATCTGGAAGCGAGCTGGCTGCCACCCGTTGTGCTGCGCTGCCCTGTTCCTCTTGGGCCACGGACCTTTTTCCTGGCAGTGGGCTCTCCCTGGTGTGCTGAAACTTTAGTGGAACTTTTGGTTGGACTGTTCGGCGAGCAAGGCCTACAATGGACTCGCGTCAACGGGAACGACAACCTCGCCGGTTCATGCTGTGGGGCAACGTTCTTCGGTCTGGGCCTTCGTGGAGACGACACCACCTCTTTGGACAATGCCCCGTTGGCCAGCCCCCCTTGCGGCTGAGCTGACCTTGCCACTTGGCCTCGGACAGCCTCTTTCACAGGCTGGCCTCGGTCTTTAGGAGGGGGGAAATGTGGGAATCGAGCGCGATCTCCCCCTGGGCGCCTCGTTCCCCAGCTAACGCGGGTGCTGGCCCCGTGTTCATCGTGCGCCGGGAACCGCCGTTAATCGGCGACATGGCCACCGTGGCTTCGCAGCCAGGGCTTTTTGTCTGGTGTAAGCCATGCGTCGGTCTCCCTTGAAAAGAGACACGTTGTCCGAACATACCCGGACAATGCCTTCTCCTCGCATCACGTTAGCGCACGTGACGGTGCTTCGCCGATCTTCATTGGCCGCCCGTGACAGCCCCCTCTCCCCTGAGTTTGCTCCCGCCCGGCGCTCGCTCGCTGTGGCAGATGCTCACAGGCCTACACGAGAGGTTGACGCGCTGCTTCAGAAGGCCGCTTCTCGTACATGCGCTCGGCTGCTGCCCTTTGTGTGATAGCCGTAGCGTCTGCCGGCAAGCGTTCACTCGGTCGGTTTTGCGGAGTTACCCTAACGGCCCGCAATCCCGTGATTGTCGCACTGTGCTGTATCTTGGGTTAATAAACCCGTGTTTGTTGACGACCTGCCTCGAGTGCGATCTCTGCGCCGTGTCGGTGAGTCGACGAACCCGGCCGTAGCGTCTTTGTGCGCGACGGCAGTGGAGAACGTCGCGTCCCTTCCCGGTCGCTTCGTAGGTTAAGCTTGTGTAACAAACCTATAACCTATCTCCACAAAACTTACATCACACCAAGCATACTTCGCAGACTCGACCCGGATTTCTCACCCCACTGTCCGCTCTGTCACCATGAGCATAGGCGTGCGCACGAGGGGGGCAGAGGGGGTGGCGGCCCCCCCCTTAGGCACCTAAGAGAGGGGGGCGCAAAGTCTGCCCCTTACATTGACTTAATAGGGATGGGGGGCGCCGCGACGAACCTTCGCCCCCCTGCCACCCCCCCTGAAGGGGAACCCTGCGCATGCCTATGACCATGAGTAATGTAATTTTGAACACATGCTCTAGTTGTGCCCCTTTAACTAGGGGTCGGAACTACCAGACCATACCTCCGGGTAGGCTGCCATGCGTAGCGCGGACCTCAACAACCAACTCCTGGCCGTCCAGAGCGCCCGGGACATCGCCGAGAGGCTCAACCTCCCGGCACCATCCTGGGTGGAGCCACCTGGTTGAGCTAGCGGGGCCTCCGGTCCCGTCCAGTCTCTGCCACTTTTGGACCAAAATGAAGTTCTCACTCACTCCCGCGCATGAGCAGCCAGGGTAATAGCGTCAAGGGCATATCCGCTGGTCGGTGCTACTGGAAACTGAATGACGGTATTGAGGGGAAATGTTGGTTCTTGGCCGAACAACAGTAAAAAGGGGTCTAACCGGCAGTGTCATGACGCGAAGATTTGTAGGCAAATGTCACGTAGGTAGAGAAATGTCCGAGTCCGAGTAGTCTGACGAAACATACTTCGCAAGCATGTCTGTAAGTGTTCGGTTCAGACGCTCTGTGAGGCCATTTGTCTGTGGATGGTACGACGTAGTGAACATGTGCCTCGTTGCACAGGACTGCAGGATGTCCGCTATGACCCTCGATAGAAAAGGGCGGCCACGGTCCGTAAGCAGCTGGCGTGGAGCCCCGCGTTGCAAGATCACGTCGTGTAGGAGAAAATCGGCGACATCTGTGGCGCAGCTTGTTTAAAGAGCTCGTGTGAAGGCGTAGCGCGTGGCGTAGTCTGTGGCCACAGCTATCCACCTGTTGCCAGAGGAAGACAGGGTAAAAGGGCCAAGTAAGTCGCGGAAAAATGGTTCGGACGGAATGTCGAGTGGCTGAATGCGCCCAGCGGGAAGCGACGATGGTGTTTTGCGGCGCTGACATTTTTCACACGCGGCGCCGTAGCGCCTCACGGAGCGCGCAAGCCCTGGCCAAAACAAACACGGTCTCGGCGCGCAACTGCGCTAGTCACGTGGTATTTTTTGTATTTCGCGGGCTTTCTTTGCGGCATGGAAAAAATGGTACGCGTAAAGCTTTCTTTATCGCAAATGATGCAATGGGGGTTTCTGAAGACGCCCTCGAACTTTGCAACTCTCATTTCTTGCGTAAAGTCAGCATTTATCAATTTAGTAAATTCATCCTAATTAACAAATTCGTTAATTACAAAAGAAAAAAATTGCCTGTGGTGCGCAAGATAGCTGTAAGCAATATTCAACTGATTTCACTCGCCTGCCTCAAATATTGTATTTTTAACCCTTGGCTAAAGAAAGCTGGGACACCCTGTATATGCGAAATATGAAGATGACATCACCCTGCAGACCAACAAGCTTACTCCTGGAGAGCAAAATAACAAGCCCTGCAAGCGGGCCTCACTCTTGTCTACGGCTACCTCAAAGAATGTGCAATGCAAATTTTACCGGAAAAAAGTTACTATGTGGTTGTCATTAAATGACCGCGGCGGCGAGCTGAGGCCGAAGGCAACCTTCTGCCTGCGGTTACGTAACTCAGTCATTTGCAGGAAAGCAAAAAAATCCGCATACTCTGCATGCTAATTCATTAGGATGGAGGATCTATAAGCTGGCTTTGTTCGACACTTCTCAGTTGCTATCAAGCCTTACACCATATGCGCCCCGTCTCTGCGAGTGGTTGGTGTATAAAGAAGTTGCGCTCCGTCAGATAGCCCTAGCCTTCGTCTGCATATTCCTGGATTCGACTTGACACGACTCCACGCATACAGCTTGATCACATAACATTGGAAAAGGGACATCAACCAACGTATTAATTAAAAGTAACAATTTTACCTTACTATACAATGAGGAAATCCCGAGGTTTCGGCTGCAACTCGGACCTTTCTTCAGGGGTAACTGTGGGGCTCCACAAAGCATCAGAGTTTATAAAGCTTTCTGTTCATGTCGGGCCATCACGCTTGTTTTGACTGACGTGCCGTAGTCTATTAAAATACAAACTCGGCAGCGCACCTGCAGACCAGTTCACGTTTCCGGGTGTTACCTGAGTGTGCGAAGACTGCACCAAAAGCTGCTTGTGGTAATTGACCTGGAAGTCGATGACGCGGAAGTTGTCAATATGAGACGCTGATCATTGACGTCGCTGGGCTCGGCTAGTGCACTGCTTTGTATGTCGAACTTGCAGTCGTCGTTATTGTGTTGTCGCAGCCTCTCTACGAAGTTTTTGTCTCCCCCCACGTATTTAGCGCCACAATCCGCATAAGTACACTCTATTCCTAAACATAATGAAAAAGTATGCTCTTTCATTATGCTTTACATTTTAAAAACATGATGAAAAATGGCGTAGCAGGCAACTTCAGAATATTTTATACACACAAGGAGCTTTTACATTTCACTCTCATCGAAGCGTGGCTATCGTAAAGCGAATTGAACACGCACACTTCATACTAAGTCCATTCAAGGCCATAGCCACTAAGCCACCACAGTGGGTAAAATGCACAATGAATGCCAATACTAATACCTCTATACCTATAACGCATCCATTCAATACATTTGTCATGAGTTATCCATCCAAGATGTGTGTTTTTTTTCCTCCGTGGGACCTTCCAAACAAAAAGCAGGTACACAGGTATAGCAGCATATACAATCACATCAATGCTGTGCCTAAGAGGACAAAAAATGTACAAGTTTGTGGGAGACATCATTATGCAATCATGGCCGCAACCACATTTAATAGCAGTCCACGTATAAACAGCCGTACTATGAAAACCTGTTTTCTCTCGGCTTTGTCTATTCGCAACCTTGTTTTCCCACAACAAAACAATCCACGAAAGCCTAAAGCTGGCCTTAACAACATTATGTATCATTCATGTACTGTTTTGTTACATACGAGATGGTATTTTTCCTACAAACCCGCAAGTCAGAAAGCCATTTTTCCAATAAAGATATTTTTCACTACCACAACTTGAAAACAGTTAACAAGGCAGGTCACATAAGAAAATGCGGAAAACAGAATAAATAGAAATACGCGAACACGGGTTGCACAATCCTCGCACAATAAAACGTTTGGCTAATTTTTTTTCATATTTGCTACGTATGCGACACTTACAAAATCTCTGATAAAGGTAGCCATATACTGTACTTCATGTTAGAGAAGCTCTTGAAAAATGGTTTCAGCACACTGCACATCAGCATCATAGTGCATGCCAGAAACACAAATTGACGATATCAGGCATTAACACATAAAAAAGCTGGAGAACTCATCAAAGAGAATGTATTATTTTATGAAAGTTTCTGATACTTAAGCAGTTAGCACGTCCGTAAGAGACAACGAGAGATGATGGGCGCATGAAGGGTGGAAACATCTGTTTCATCTTTGCCTATGTATGGATTATGTGCCAAGGTCCAAGTTAATTTGCACACAATTGAAACTAAAGCAAAAGAAAAAAAAACGCACAACAAAACGCACAACCAAACCGCACTGTATCGCTAAACCACATTGTACCGATCCACTTTTTGTTGCTCTAGTACAGATCCAGTTGGCATATGCTTGCTAGATACCTCTGTTGCAGTGTTTTGTTGCCTAATTATGTACCACGCGGGCTAAGTTAGCACACAATGGAAAATGAAGCAAAGAAAAATGAAACACCCATGAAGATACTTTTTGTTGCTGTAGTATAGATCCTGTTGGCATATGCAAACTAAATAGCACTGCGGCGGTTTTTTGTGGCCTAAGTATGTACCACCTAAGCTAAGTTAGCACACAATTGAAAATGAAGCAAAAAAAATGAAACACGCATAAAAAACCAACTTAAAAATCCAAAAGCAGTTGAAGGCTATCAAAGCGCACTGTATCAAACACTTTGCGGACATACAGTTGCTCCAGATATTTAATAGATTAGGATACCCAAAAGACTTCGTGCAACAGCCCTGAAGGACTGACCAAGTATACGACAATACTTCCTGGCACTTTCACTGCACCGCCTCTGATATTTCAGTGCCGTTCAGAATCATAGTCAAGGGGCCGTGCAACTCATCTTAAAGCTTTTAACTGAATAAAGGCGCGCACACAGACACGGACACTAGAACAAGAAAATGCACACAACATAAGCGCCTTGTTCTAGTGTCCGTGTCTGTGTGCGCGCCCTTATTCAGTTAAAAGATGAACCAATACCAACTAGCCCAATTATCCTCTTAAAGCGATTATCGAATGACCTCAATATAGAAATTTTTTGCCTCAATAATCTCTTGCTGCAGAATTTTTGAATACATCAAGTATAAGCCGAAGGCATGGGGATTTCTATCATGCATGAAAATGGATTCTGTCTACGCAGGACAAAATGGGTTGGAGATCATTGGGAGAAGGCTTCAATTTGCAGCGGGCACAAAATAGGCTGGTCTCGACGATGATGAGTCGAATACTCTGAGTGCTTTCAATCTCCTTTCATGCCAACAAGCGTGTTGTAAGCTACACAAGGAAGCATTACGAGGAAGGCAGGAGCTTAGTCAGTATGCCCCATCGCCGTGAGCATTTTCTCTTGGTTTTTTGTTTGTTTGAACGTATTTCTGCACTTATGATACAGAGGACTGCCATGCGAGCATATGGGCCATACCGTGAAAGCTGCATTTCCTGCACTGTGTGAAAGTATGACACAGATGTATTGCAACCTAATGCTGCATCAGCTTGACCGACAGATAAAAACCAATTCCAAGCAGTCCTTTATCTTTATTGCACACAGCTGCGCAGCCAAAGTGAAGAATTTTAAGGCATTTTTTTTGCAACCCAACAATACACGTGCCCTTCAACTTTGTGTGCAGTCATCAATTACACAGTCACTATGTTGTATCATTCAATACGTGCAGTCAGAGTACCAAAAGAGCTGCTTGAGTGAATGATCTTGTGCTCAGTAGTTGGAAAGCTGTATGAAGTGGACTTACTGGACACAGTGAACATCATCACTTAAACGTGGAAGAATACACTGGCCGGAACGCATGGTCACTTTTTTTCATCAAAGCAGGTTTGTAAGGCCTGTGCTTGTGCAAGTTGCCACAGAGGCATCAGTCGAGCGCATTGACAACTGCCACTAGTATCATACTGCCCTCCTTACTGTTGACACACTTCTGGACTACATTGTATTTAACCGTATTGGCCATGTATTTCTTTTGACCAGAGAAGAAATCATTAATACTGCGACAGACACCAAGGAATATCATGCCTCAGATGACGCAGTCATGCAAGAAACTACAGCCGTGACCTCATCACACCGCAAGAGAAGTTACAAAGGTGCTTTCGATGTCAAACGCATTGGTCTGGGCACTTTGGGCAGCATGCATGGTGTAGGCCACTTGGAAAAATACAGACAATGAACTTTACTATGGTCCTGGGGGAAGTAGCCGATGCGGGCAGCTGCCACGTTGGGACGGACAGGCCGTGCCTTACCGCCGCGTCGCGGGCCCTCTGGACGGCCTGTAGCTGGGAGGCGAGGTCGGCGCTCTTGAGCGCCTCCTCCCACTCTGCTTCCGTGGTGAGACGATCGTTGTCCCGTAACTAGGGACACCGCCAGAGGATTTGTTCTAAAGTGCAGAAAAGGTCTCCGCAATCCGGACAATTGGGTTCGTAGGAGTCCGCGTACCTGCTGACCCTGGATAGGCTGGGATAGGACCCAGTTTGCAAAATGCGAAGGGTGGAAGATTGAGGCGAGGAGAGCTTGGCGTTATGCGGGGGATAGACCCTTCTGCTGAGCTTATAGTGTTTCGTGACCTCCGTTAAATATGTGGAGGGAGTCCTTGTGGCGTCCCCGCTTCCGCGCCCGCGAGCGCCGTTTCCCAGGCGCGGTGGGTAAGTTCAAGCGCACGGGCGTGGGCCAGCGCGTTGGCGTTGGGAACCAGTGGGGCAACCCCTAGGCCCCATGTGGGCGAGGAAACAATTGATGACGTGGGGGGCCGACGCTCCTGCCGCAAAGCAGAGAGGTCCACCTCCGCCGAGACTGAACTCGAGGCGAAGGCCCTGACCACCGCCCAGGAATCCGTATATATTTGTGGTCTGCTCCCGTCCTGGAGGGCGAGGGCCACCGCCACCTGCTCAGCCAGTGCTCGAGTCGAGCCCCGCACCGACGCAGCGTTAAGGAAGGTTGCCCCTGTAATCTACCACGGCTGCCACGAACCGGTCGGACGCACCGTATTGGACGGCGTCGAAGAACGTGACCGATTGCGGATCGCCGGCGACGGAATTTGAGAAGCACGGCTGCCCAGGCTCTTCTTCTGCCAACATTTTGTCGTGGATGCAAGTTGTGCGGGATGGGCGAGACCATGATGGCCTCCCGCGTCTGCGCGTCGAGTGTGCACCGCCTCTCCCTGATGGCAGTGGGATTGCAACCGAGGGCCTTCCATGGCCCGCCTCTCCCACAGCCGAAGAAGAGAGGCTGGCGACCTGGGCTGTCTGCTGTGCCTCGACAACCTCGTAGAGGGTGTTGTGGACTCCCAGGTACATATGCTTCTCCGTGCTGGCTCCCATGGGGATGCCGATCACCTTTAAGGCGAAAGCCTCTAATGTATCATGCTCACGTCCATCCAGTGTCCGTCCGTCCGGTGTTCGTCCGGAGTCCGTCCGTTCGTCCGTCCATCCATCGGTCTGTCCGTCCGTCTGACCGTCCATGTCCGTCCGCCTGTCCGTCCATCCGTCCGTCCGTCCATCCGTCCGTCCGTCCGTCCGTCCGTCAGCCCATCCGTCCGTCCATGTCCGTCCGTCCCGTCCATCCGAGGCTCTGGTCACGGAGCCAGGTGGCCGCCGGGATGCGCAAACGGACGCCGGTCGCGTCGGACTCTACAGCGCTCGCGCTTTGCATGCGTAGCGTCGCTGTGCCCAGCGTTTGCAATCATTCTGAGCGAATGGACCCAGGTGTTCACGGAATGGACCCAGTCGTTCACGGAATACACTTTCGAATTTACAAAGGGTCCATCAATTTAAGCTCTGGAACGCGGATGGCGTTTGCACGATGCGCAAAGCGCGAGAAAATACTATCGCATGCGAACGGAGGAAGATTAGTCTCGCGTCTCGCTGCGATTCGGGGTAAAAAATTAAAAAAAAACACGCACACATTCGGTTTGTGTGTTATCCCACTGAGAGTGTAAAAAAAGACATGGCATAGTCAGTGGAATGGCCACACGCTTTCGCCGAACACACTTTGGAATGTACAAAGTGTTTCCTTCAATTTTTTATGCTCTTAGGCATCAGCGCTTCGAGCTTTGCCCTCTCGTATACATGCCAGCGATGCGCGGCGGCCACGTACGTGATATGGATCATTAGGAAGGCGCGGTACAACCTGAGATGTTTTGCTCCCCCAGCCCTCTGCGGCTGTTGGATACCCTATTGATGAGCCTGACCATGTTGTCCGTTTTGGTGGTGATACGAGCGATCGTTTGCCCGGTTACAACCGTTTGCCTCGATCAGCATACCGAGTACGCGGATGACCTCAACTTTTGCAATGACCTGCCCAAGGGCCTGTGTGAATGGCGATGTCGAACTTCCCGAGAGGGACCTGTTCTTTGGGGATGCGCCCCCTCGTGGTTGGGCAATACAAAAGGAGTTCGGACTTGATGGAGATAGCCGGAGGCCCGTGCCCTCCAAGAATTCCTCCGTCCAGCTCAATGGCCGCCTGCAGGGATTTCTCGACACTACCTTCACTGCCGCCGTCGCACCATACCGGGTATGTCATCGGCGTAGATAGCGTGATTAACGCCGTCGACTTTAGAGAGACAGGAGGAGAGGCCGCGCATGGCGATGTTGAAAAGAAGCGGTGAGAGTACCGACCCCTGAGGAGTGCTCCTCGCCACCAGCTCAAAGGGATCACACGTTACATCGCCAACCTTGAGGGTGGCGCACCTGCCCCGGAGAAACGAAGTGACGAACCCGTGAAACTTGCACCCAAGGCCCATGTCCGAAATGAAATCGAGGACGTGCCTATGCAAAATATTATCAGAGGTATTCTCGAGATGTGGCGCCAGGACACCCCTGACGTCTCTGGTGTTGCTATCAATGATCTGGTGCTTAATGAGCTTCATGAAATCTTGAGTGGACAAGGAAAGTTTCAGGAAAAAAGTCACTGTTTCGCCGCAAGCGCGAAGCAATGAATGTGATGGCAAGAAACTGGAATGTCACATGAAATCGATGAGCAGCTCCATACTTGCAGCTTCCCTCTGAAGCACAAAGAAGGACGCTCGAAAAGGACGCGAAAGTATACACCGGAGAAACGTGAACTAACAACTGTCACAGTTGTTACGCCTTTGTGTTTGAGCAACGTGCTGAAAGTGTCGACAACGCAGAACGCGACGCTCTTAGATATTTCTTCGTTTAAAGTGCGGTGCGCGGAATGACCCTTCTGCGTATCCTACCACGTGGTGGCATCTGACTTAAGGCGTGGACGGCGTTCCTTTTTTTACGTTCCACATCACGAGTGGGTACAGAATGGGGCCTGTTTTTTGCGCGCGTCTCACGGGAAGTTTTCAAATTGAAAGAAAATGTAGGAACGTTGCGTGATAGGAAACACGCACATGCTCCTCCGAGATCTGCATACGGCCAGCGGCAAATGGTGTGTGTAAATAGCTTGCCGTTAATATGCCGGCGCATGCAGAGCGTGTGGCTAAGTGGTCTAACGCAGCACGCTGCGAAGTGAGGGGTCGCTGGTTCGAGTCCCCAGCCTTTGGAATGTTATTTTCTGATTAAGTTTTCTTTGTGCCTTATATATATAAACGTATCCGGGGCATGACGGCGACAGCAAAAATCAGCCGAAAGTGTCAATATCATTGGTGTCGCAATAGAAATTGTGGTGGAAGCTAAAGGCAATGAGAAGAGGCAGCTGATTATTCGAATGTCCTGCTGAATATAAACGTAAAAGCTTCGCTAGCATTTATTCTGTTTTCTGCTTGATTTCTTTACTTGGTGTTTGAATAATTTGGACTTTTTCACGTGTCATTTAAGGTTCGTGTTGCCAGAGCAGGGCTAAACCACCCTGAATATACTTTTATAAATCTCGAGTAAACACACACACGCTGTGTGTTCAGAAATGTATCACGATCACCTATGCTGAACGGCCATAGGACACCACATAGGCCATAGGAGCAACACAAAACCAATAAACAATGAGAACCTGCACTCCCCGCGAAGCTTTTTGACTGCTTCTATCGTTTGTCGAGATGTCAAGTGAGTGTGTCTGGGCATGCCACTAGGAGAACACTTAACGAATTGTTGGTAATAGAAACCTAAAACATCTGGTTGGTCCACTACCAAGACTCCATGTGGTCTGTTGCACGCTGGCTCTTCCTTGTTTAGCTAGTTTCTTGTTGTGAGCACAAGTGTCGCTTGGTCTGGCTTGTGATTTCCATTTCGACATTGCTTACAATTCAAGTACATTAGCTTTTCAATGTACTTGTACATGGTGGAGTGATTGACGAGACACAACAGAACACCTGCTCAAGTATGTGACCTGTATGACAATTTGTGGCATGACGTTTCCGTTTGTGGGCTGACGGTGCCTTTGCTTCTGAATTACGACGTTTCCCCATCTGATAGAGGATCAAGTCCAGTTCTCATGGCAGCCACACAACACGGCAGAGAAGTAGCTGTAGTTATCCATAGTGTTGCCACACGTCTTGCTGCACTGATCGCCCGATATTGCTGTCCTTAGCCAGGCCTTTTTTCAATTGACTTTTTGTATGTGATAACAAATGATAATTCACCGCCAACACTCACAACTGAGACGCCATTGTTGCAGTTTTGTCCCTTTTACACAATGATTCAACGGAAAGCAATCTGTTTTCAAGAATATTGCCGAACTAGTTATAAACAAATGAGTTTGTGTCTTTTTAAACACGAGCAATATAATTGCACTAGAGCAACATGGTTTCTGTTAAAATAAATCCTCAGAAACAGCTTCACCTGAAATAAAAGAACAAATCCTTGACAACATTCAAAACCAAATGCTAACCCTGGTATATTTCGATTTTGAAAAGCCTTCGATTGCGTGCAACACAACGTTATTTTCGAAAAATTACCTGGCTATGGTATTGGTAGCGTCGCATTATCTTTACTAAAATGTCACTCTTTCGCCAAATGCGCGAAGCAATGAATGCGATAGCAAAAAATTAGAATGTCACAAGAAAAATTATTACAAGCAGCTCGATACTTGGAGCGTGCCGCCGCAGCACAAAGGACGCCTGAAATGGATGCATAGGTATACACAGGGACAAGTGTGAACCAACAAATCTCATAGTTGTCAGGTGTTTGTATTTGAGCAACGCGCTGCGAGTGTCCACAATGCAGAAGCCGACGCTGTTGTTGTTGCCTCTGACATGGATCATACCCACTCATGGGGGATTGGCCAAGTATTGATTATTTGATGTTGTTACACTTTTCGACGCTGTTTGATATTTCTTTTACTTTAAACTGCGGCACGTGGAATGACACCTCTTCGTTTCCTGCCAATAATAGTGTTGTTTGGCACTAAATGTGCCCGGTTTTCTTGGTTTTTTTCCTTCTACATCATGAGTGGTACAGAAGGGGCCACTTTTTCGTGCGCATATCAAGGGCAGTTTTCCATTTGAAAGAAACTGTAAAAGCGTTGCGTGATAGAAAACACGCTCAAGCTGTTCCGAGATCTGCGTACCGCGAGCGGCAAAGGGTGCTTATGAATTGCTCGCCGTTATTAACAAGACTGCAACAGTACTCAGGACATGGTGCTAGTGAACAGGCACACAACGGTGTCGCACGTAGTGTCCACACTGCATATTGGTCATGCTCAAGCCCATCACATGATCTATGACGGGTTACTGAAATGCGATTTCAAGACAGGTGGCAAGGAAACTTACCGCGAATCACAAGAGTGCAAGAATGGTTACAATCTCGATCACTTGATGCAGTAAGTGAAAAAGTTCCTGTTTGGAATCATCATACAGGAGATGAGGCATGGGTGCATGACTTCATCCAAGAAAACAAGGCCACCTCAATGACATGCAAGCAAAGGTTATGGCCACAATGTTCTGCGACACGAAAGGTGTGACCCACCATGAAGGAACCATCTATACGGCATGCTACTGAGACATTTTTTCATAACTTGGGTCGGTCATTCAACGAAAGAGACAGGTCTCGTGAGTGAAGGTGTTGTGTTCTTGGACAATGCAAAACCACACATAGCAAGGCACACACGATCAGATTTGTCGATTTAGATGGGGGAGATTGGATCACCCAGCCGACAGCCTCTGTCTTGCCACATCGAACTTTCACCTTTTTTCCTGCATTGAAATCTGCATTTTTGAAACGCCATTTCCAAAAAACAATGTCGAAGTGTAGCAGGCTGTGCGACACTTCAAGCATTGCTGAACTCGAGTTTTACCACAGTTATCACGTCAAATTAATTGCGCGCTTTGACAAATATCTCATCCTTGGTTGTAATTGAAGAAAAAAAAATAAACGTGCGCAGCCTAGGACTGCGACAAAATACGAGAAAGTTAAGAACGCTATGGGAAAGATGAAGGTGGTTCCGTGTCTGATTTCTCGCGTTCGCGCATAGTTTTCTAATATTTATGGTGCCTAAAACCCCGGGCAGAACGTTCGCCTTTCTACGCATGACTCAAAGGCTATTGTACTCGTCCGCGTTGCGACGTGGGTGGCGAGAATCGACAGAGCAGCGAGCGCTTCGCTTATCATCACTGAAGGAGCAGGAAACCTCCCTACTCACAGCAGAAGAGCTTGACTCATAGATCATCTCGAGGCCAAGCCAACGCTCGCAAAACGACAAGCTGCTGCAGGAGGCCCGCACGTTTCTGAACGACCCGTACATCAAAATCGCCAGCTCACAGGCATTCTCGACATGTTCGAGGGATCTAGAACTCTCAAGTATCAATGCCGGTCTCGAAGAGCACTTTGCTAATGACCAGCAGCAGAATATAGCTGCTATGAAAGCAGAATATCGCTGCTATGCTTCAGCTGAGTATGACGATCAGGCCATAAGCATGCTGGCTGAATTACGCTGTCAAATAGCGACTTTAGAACGTGTTGAAAGTGAGCCGCAAGCAGCGGTATCTGTTTAGACGTATACTCAACTACTCACTGTTCATTAGTTGAGTATTGTCGCGTTAGGCCATTGAGAGTTGTCGCGTTAGATTATTAGCCATGATCTACCGCGACCACTTAGCCCAAATCAAGACTGCCTAAGCTCACGATTTTCACCTACAGTGGAGATGTTCACCACTAGACAGGATTTTGGGGAACAGTTTGAAGACACGGTTCATCCAACGAGACTTCATCCCCGTCAACAAAGCTTGACTACTCGCGGGATTGTCTCGCAGGACAAGCGGCAGCATCTATCGTGGGGTTACCAACCAGAGAATCGCGCTATGCGCACGCCCTCTAAATTCTTAAGGAAAGGTTTGGTGACCGAAAGAAGATAGAACAATACCATTTGTCAGCCTGAAGAAACCTTCCTCGTGTCGTGTGGGGAAACAATGCAAGAGGTCTTAGGAAATCGTATGACACCGCGCAGCTGCATATTCAGTGTCTGAAAGCTTTGAGTGCGCCGACACTCAGTTTTCCATGAATGCCTGTCGATATTCAGCGAAATGCCCTGACTGGTGAAATCGTCTTGGTATTTTTAGCAAAAAAACGGAGACAGACATTAAGAAGTGCTCCCCATAGCAGACCCTGTGCGTAGGGTGTCGGAACAGGCACTCCATTCTTGACTGCGTTTTGGGAAGGCGAGCTGAATGACCTGCTCAGATTCACTAGGGTGGAATTGGAAAGGCGAGGGCACTGCGTAACGACGCCAAGACAGCGAAAGGTGAATGCTGAAAAGTGACGAGACCTCAGTACCGATTCTGTGCTGCATAACAGTACTGTGGCAAAACGTGAATGCTTCTTCTTAAGGTCACATAAACATGGCAGCAAAACGTGCGACTCCAAGGTATCTCTGGGCTCGAAGAAGCAACAGCTGTTCAAGGATGACCGCTGCTTGCGGTGTACGTCGCGAGGACATCAAACAAAGTTCTGTCACATAAAGTTGACTTGTTCACTTTGCCACGGAAGATATGGCCCCGGCATGTGCGACCCGAGCTACACGAAGCCGGATAGTATCGGAACATCTTACAGGATGACAGCATTGCATCGTCGAACGCAACAATGTGAAGTAACCAGTCGTTGTGCCTTATGTCTAAGATGGACAATGGCGTATTCCTACAGACTTTCCCTGCTTGGGTCGTCCGCGACGTTAACCGTACATATATGAGAGGCACCTTGGACGGGGCCAGACGGCAATAATTCATCAAAGACATCGCCAAAAAACTTGGACGTTGGTGAGATCAGGAATAGCCCTGAAAACTTTTGGAGCAGCGACTCCATAAGGTGCTCAAAAGGTCAACATCGTGGAAGTTCCTGTGCGCAGCCAGCACAGCACTTAAGTTTTCGTTGTGAAAGCCATCATAGTGCCAGTTGTCTGCCACTGTGTTTCTACACCATCTGACGACAACAAATTCATGAGATAGCTGTGACTTGAAAGAAAATTCATCACTGATGAACGATGCTTCCTTCGGGCGAACTGTCTTTACTCATTGTGTCAGATCACCTCTGAAAAATAGTGACTGGCAAACTCGTGCGCAGCACAGATACTGATGAATTGGTCGCATTGAATTCATTACCTGGACTCTCCGAAGAAAAAATTTAGCATACAGCTTTCATGAAGTGTGATGGAAATTTGATCGCCTGTGTGCCACGAGTTAATACCCGTTCTGACGAGAAAGTGACATCACAGACATCACAGTCCTTTTGGAAACTCGAATGCAAGGATAACGCAAACCAGAGCGACTCTACCCAAATGAAGTCTCTCGACTGACTTCGCGAGACAATCAGCAAATCGAATAGGCGGTGTACCGTTGCACCACCTTGAAACGATGACAACCGCGATACACCTTTCACTTCACTAATCAAGCAAGGTAAATACTTCTATTGCGATAGGAATTAAATGGACACTCTCGGCTGGTTTTTCGCCGTGTCGGCGTCGCCGTTGGCCGCCACCGTCATCCCCCGTATATGTATATATATAACCGGCCCCCGCCCGTCGTTCGTGAGCGTGAAAAGACGCGAGGGGGGGTCCCTCGAGCGACCTTCGATTTTACGAGCGTGGTCGTCGCGGGCGCGCGCGTTATTTCCCCTTCTCGGCGGCCGACAGCGGGCGGCCGGTGTACCCTTCTACGTGCTGCGCTCTCAACACGAAGAGAATGTGGTGAGCAGTGTCCCTGGAGCGGCCGTATGCTCTTAAAGCAGCGTTTTCTAGAGTTGCGTGAGAACGGATCCAAAAAGAGTTAGCTGGCAGCCTGACTTCGTATAACATTACAATTTGTTGCTATCGCATTCTTTGCTTCACCCTTTCGGGTGAAACTGTGACTTTTTTAATTAAAGGACCGCTCCAGCGATACGACACGGTCATAAGACAATATCATTTACTTGGACACACAGAGTTAGTCCTTGAAGATGCTCATAAGGGCCGAGATAGCTATTGTATGCTCCAGAGAAAAAGTGATACAAAAAAGAATTACAGGCTGCAAAGCTGAGTGTGTTTCAGGCATCGAACCATGCACAAGCTCTTGCCATCTCTTAATGACTGCCTGGACAAAGGGTAGAGTTGCAAGGGCCTGACATGGTTCGACCAACCAATATCT
>JALIZH010014528.1:0-19766 GCA_030522465.1 Rhipicephalus appendiculatus
GTGAGCGCAGTCATTGACTCTTCTTTGTCAACTGGACTTATCATCATCATTTGTACAACTTCTTCACCTGTATATATCATCATCAGTGTGTGTATGCTCGAGCTCGTCTCGAATAAAACGATACCTCATAAGTGGTGGAGGTGCTGGGTGTGGCTACTGGCAGATACCAATGTCCGAATCTGACAAAGAGAAGACCGCTTTTTCCACCCCAGATGGGCTGTACGAATTTAATGTAATGCCTTTCGGACTTTGTAACGCGCCCGCTACCTTTGAGCGCATGATCGACAGTGTACTGCGTGGTCTAAAGTGGAAAACCTGCTTATGCTATCTCGACGACATAGTAGTGTTTTCGTCCACGTTCTCGCAACATCTGCAACGTCTCGAAGAAGTCCTAGCCTGCCTTGCAAAAGCTGGTTTACAGCTGAATACGAAAAAATGCACCTTTGCGAGCAAGACGATAAAGGTTCTGGGGCACTTAGTCAGCAAAGAAGGGATTCGACCGGACCCTGAGAAGCTTGCCGCCGTCCTCGAGTTTTGCCGTCCATTGCGTCAAAAAGACCTTCGTAGTTTTCTCGGCCTGGCATCGTACTTCCGGCGCTTCATACGTGACTTCGCAAGGCTTGCGTCTCCACTCCATCAACTGCTCGCAAGTAACGCGCCATTCGTCTGGGCCGAAGACTGCGAAAGGGCTTTCCTGGCGTTGAAGCAAGCCCTGACATCCGACCCGGTACTCTGCCACTTCGATCCAGGCGCACCCACCATCCTTCACACTGACGCTAGCAGCCATGGTCTTGGTGCCGTTCTACTGCAGCGTGACACCGCCGCGCGCGAACGTGTCGTCGCTTACGCCAGCCGTGCTTTGACTGCCGCCGAGAGGAATTACACTATAACCGAGCAGGAGTGTCTCGCTGTTATTTGGGCAGTACAGAAATTTCGCCCATATCTCCACGGCCGCCGCTTCACAGTCGTTACCGACCACAACGCATTGTGCTGGCTTTCATCGCTAAAGAACTTATCGGGTCGCCTTGGTCGCTGGGTGCTTCGTTTGCAGGAGTACGATTTCGATGTCGTCTACAGGCCTGGAAAGAAGCACCAAGATGCTGATGCTCTCTCTCGCTGCCCTCTTCCCAGCCGTGATAGCTCACCGCCACCGCTTCACACCGAGACTGCTTTACCTATCGCGGCGCTCAGTTGGCTAAGATCCAGCAGCCCATCCGTCCTTGTGTCGCATCAACGCGTCGACCCTTACTGCCACTCTATTATAGCACGCATGGAAGGTGCTTCTGCTCCTCCGAACGCCCGACTTCGTCGACAACTTAACCAATTCAAACTTCACGGTGGTGTTTTACATCGCTACGTTTATCACGTCGATGGAAACAAATGGGTGCCGGTTATACCACGTTGTCTACAACGTGAAATTCTTGAAACATTTCACGATGACCCCACTGCCGGCCATCTCGGCTATCAAAAAACGTACGACAAAATACGAAGTCGCTGCACCTGGCCTGGCCTCTCTTCAGCCGTTGCCAAATATGTTGCCTCATGTGCTCAGTGTCAACGGCGCAAACGACCCACCACTGCTCCTTCTGGCTTCCTGCAACCTCTTCCTTGTCCCGTTTTGCCGTTCGAAGTCGTCGGGATAGACTTGTACGGCCCCCCTACCTGTCACCTCTAACAGAAATCGTTGGATTGTGACGGCTGTTGACCACCTAACTCGCTACGCGGAAGCAGCCTCACTACAAGCTGGTACAGCCACTGAAGTTGCCGATTTTTTTCTGCGCAACATATTTTTACGCCATGGAGCTCCACGTGTTCTGCTCAGCGACCGCGGCAAAGTCTTCCTTTCCTCCATCGTTGATGAGGTTCTGCGCTGCCAACACCATTCACAAGACGACTTCGACCTACCATCCGCAGACCAACGGCTTGACCGCACGTTTTCATCGCACCCTCTCGGACATGATTGCCATGTACATCAACCCCGACCACACGAACTGGGACGCCATTTTGCCATTCGTAACGTTCGCCCATAACACGGCTACGCAACGCACCACCGGCTTTTCTCCTTTTTTTCTGGTCCATGGCCGCTCACCGAGTGTAACTCTGGACGTTTCCTTCCTTTCGGCTCCTGGAACTTCAGCACGCCCTTTATCCGAACAATTTTTGTCTCGCCTCGAGCACTGCCGCCATCTGGCCCGAATTAACACCGGCGTCTCCCAGGAAGCTCGCAAGTCTCGCTACGACTCGACACACCGTTCTGTCAGCTTTTCTCCGGGAGACGAAGTTCTTCTCTGGACTCCGGTGCGCGTACCCGGCTTATGCGAAAAATTCATGAGTTGCTTTATTGGACCTTACACTGTCATTGAGAAAACATCCCCCGTTAATTACCGTGTCTCACCCCTTAGACCTCCCTCCGACCACCGTTGCCGCGGGACAGAAATCGTGCATGTTTCTCGGTTAAAGCAGTATACCCGACGTCATTCTTAATATTGTCGCGCGGCCAGGCGGCCGCTTCCACCGTGGGAGGGAATTAGTGTGAGCGCAGTCATTGACTCTTCTTTGTCAACTGGACTTATCATCATCATTTGTACAACTTCTTCACCTGTATATATCATCATCAGTGTGTGTATGCTCGAGCTCGTCTCGAAGTAAAACGATACCTCATAATATATATATATATATATATATATATATATATATATATATATATATATATATATATATATATATATATATATATATATATATATATATATATATATATATATATATATATATACCGGTTTTAACAATATATCGGTTAAAACAATGAGAAGCGGCTACACCGTCACCAATTATATGTTTTCTATAGTGAAATAACACGCTTACAGCAATGCCTGTATGCCGTATTATCGGCTATAACAATGAATTCAGTCTGTTGGGTCCTTGCTCAGAGGTAATAGAACGCGAAGCCCTTGAAAAGAAAGAAGAAAACTATCAATTCAAGCTGCTAAGCCCCCCGCACACAGCCCGAACGTCCCCAGCACCCCTTCAGATTCGCCACAAAGCTTTGTGGCGTTGCGGCAAAGTTGACTTTTGAAATCTGCTACTGCAGGGAGTGGCGGTGGCTTCCGTTAATTAATGCACTTTAGGACATGCAACTGTGTGCGTTTAAAATTTCCACATTGGTTGGCGCGGTGTCTCGGGTTTTCTACCTTCACCTTGCAACTTGAATAAACAGTTGAGACTTGAAAGTGTTTCCCCGCCCGAAACTTCAGACGTTGTCATACGTTGGCTCTATGGGGCTTGTGGCGGTCCCGTGAACGCGTCCAAATTTTAACACGAAAGTGTTTTATGCCGGGGTCCACCAAGCATATCCGTTACGGATATGACGTTGATATAATTAACGCTATCAAATGAGAAAGAAAAAATATTATGAAAATGTTCCCCCGCCGGGAATCGAACCTCTGACTCCTTCGCCCGCGACGGTAAGCGCCCGACGCTCTACCGACTGAGCTAAAGAAGCAGACGGTGCACATGTTACCAACGCGCCTTATATCTCCCACGTAATCTCTGTTGGCAGAGATTACGTGGGAGATACGCGCCTTATATCTCCCACGTAATCTCTGGTGCTCTCTGTTGGCGCCGGCGGGCCGTGCCGCCGTCTGTGAGCGATGAAGAGAAGTAATGCGGCACGGCACTAGCACCGATATCATGGCGTCCGAGATTGCGCGCCGGCGCGCAATCTCGGAGGTCATGGTGAAAGCGTCTCGATAGCAGCAACAAGCGCTGCGCGCACTAGCATCGGGGAGTCGCCCTTGACGCAAGTTATGTGTCACTCTATCCTTTTGCTTCGTGTTAGCGTGTGACGGCTCGTTGTAGGAGTAGTGCGCTTCCACATGCACCGACGGTGTTTCGCAGCCGACTACTTCAAGTGCGATAGCACCGACCAATTAAACTGCTGCAGTAAGCGGTGCAGAAAGGCAATGATGTCGACGGACGAATGTGGTGCCTTGGTGGAGCGAGACGGAGGCCAGCGGGACGCCGAACGCCTGCGCGCGTTCGCGGATGAAGCTCTGCCTCCCGTGTTGATGAAGCGCAGTGTGGTAGTGTATGCAGGAGCACAGGCGTAGGTTACCGCATCCCTCAGGAGTGCACGCCGTGCCGTTTCTCTCCTTCAGTCACGACGTCCTGAAGAAGTGCACAGTACCAGTGTTTATTACGTGCTTGTTGATGTAATCTTTGCGCGCGATTCGTGATACGATGTGTCCAGGTATAGGTTCAAAAGTTTGACTATTACAGCGGTTAAATCATGATCAAGGGCGTTAGTCGTCGCGATGGGGATGTGCCCCTAGGCGTCGACGTGGGTGCATCCACGTCAAACGGTATTATAGGTGTAAAACAGCAATATACGTTGTACGAACTCTCATTATCACTACACAATAAGCACTACTTCTTTGAAGACCCGTTTCACTTTCGTGTTATACCGATTTCTATGACGGAGGGATCAGCCATGTTTTTTCAAGCACGTCCGAAAAATCGGCAGCTTTGACATCCTTATCACAGATGTCTGTGGGCATATCACATGTGATATTATAGTTTTCTCACACAATTCTGCCGTCCCCCCTGTATTGCTTTTTTCGTGGCAACCGTTTATTGCAATTATTGGCTAGAACAATAAAATTTTCGCGGCATTAGAGTATTGTTATAAGTGGGCTACATATATATATATATATATATATATATATATATATATATATATATATATATATATATATATATATATATATATATATATATATGTATATATATATATATATACATATATCTTACCCCGCACCTTTACCATGTATGACGACTCGCTTGTAAAGACGTTTATTTGGCCGCGAACTAGGGAGCGAACAAGCGCCACGGATCCGGTGATGAAGCGCACACCTAAAAATGATGATTATTCTCAGTAAAGCAGATGATGATGATTCATTGCTGCTCTGCTCAGATGAGGATGAAGTGCATTATAGATGCCTACAATATTGTTACGTGAACGACGAGACGCCAGTCCAACGAGGTTGTAAACAGTATATATTTTACGCAGCGGTTGCAGCACTGACCAGCTGAGCTCAGAGCGCGAGCGGTAACAGCCCTTCATCCTCCTCGTCGGGCACACACGCGCATGGTCCCAGACATTGGCAACATGCATGTAGGCATAATCCCCGGCGGCAGAGGCGCCGTCTCGGCGCATCTAGATGTCAACGTCACCGGGAGAGTGGTAGGGCTTCAAGCGCCCTACATGTGCGATGTCGCTGACCTGTCGGGCAGATGGAAGCGACGAGGTGACGGGAGCGATTTCATATGTCACCGGAGTAACCGCACGGAGTATTCTGTATGGACCTGTGTAGCGAGAAAGCAGTTTTTCCGACAAGCCGACTTGACGGGTCGGAGACCACAGCAGGACCAAAGAACCGGGCGAAAAGTGGACGTCTCGATGTCGTCGATCGTACAAACGCCGTTGGCTCTCTTGAGAGGTCAGAAGGCGAGTACGGGCGGTTTCTCGTGCAAGGGCAGCCCGGGTGATAGCGTCAAGGGCATATTCACTGGTCGGTACTGCAGGGGACGGGATGACTGTATCTAGGGGCAACGTGGGTTCTCGGCCGAACAACAGAAAAAATGGTGAGTAGCCGGCAGTGTCATCGCGCGAGGAATTGTACGCAAATGTCACGTACGGTAAAGCAAGGTTCCAGTCAGAGTGGTCCGAAGAAGCATACTTCGCAAGAATATCAGTAAGGGTTCTATTCAGACGCTCCGTGAGTCCATTCGTCTGCGGATGGTATGACGTAGTGAGCTTGTGCTTCGTTTGACATGACTGCAGAATGTCGGCTATGACCTTTGACAGAAATGTGCGGCCACGGTCCGTAAGCAGCTGGCGTGGAGCTCCATGCTGCAAAATCACGTCGTGTAGGAGAAAGTCGGCGACGTCTGTGGTGCAACTTGTTCGGAGAGCTCGTGTGATGGCGTAGCGCGTGGCGTAGTCTGTGGCTACAGCTATCCACCTGTTGCTAGAGGAAGAAAGGGGAAACGGGCCAAGTAGGTCTAAGCCAACGCGAAAGAAGGGCGCTGACGAAATGTCAAGGGGCTGAAGGCACTCGGCGGGAAGCGTCGATGGTGTTTTGCGGCGCTGACATTTCTCACACGCCGCAACGTATCTTCTTAAGGAGCGCGCGAGCCCTGGGCAAAAGAAGCGTCGGCGGATCCGGTCGTAAGTGCGCGATACACCAAGGTGACCGGCCGTTGGAAGGTCATGAAGTTCGTGAAGAACAGCCGAGCGGTGGTGTTTCGGAATGACGAGCAGCAGGGCTGATCCGTCT
Source organism: Rhipicephalus appendiculatus (assembly GCA_030522465.1). Classification (NCBI taxonomy): domain Eukaryota; kingdom Metazoa; phylum Arthropoda; class Arachnida; order Ixodida; family Ixodidae; genus Rhipicephalus; species Rhipicephalus appendiculatus. The sequence goes on from JALIZH010014528.1 coordinate 6,339, forward strand.
GGGTGAAAATTATGGTGGTAGAGTGCACCATCTTGAAGGACGAACGAGCGATGGGACCGGTCGGAAGGTGATGATTCGAGGCGCTCAATGATAGCCCGCAAATACGCATCATTGCGTTGCTCCTCGCCGATGCGGGTCAGTTGGGAAACAGAAAAGACACAAGCGTCGGTGTCAGTGTCAGAGATGGTGCTCGATTCATCGACCGGGTAGCGGGATAAGCAGTCTGCGTCCTGATGTAGGCGTCCCGACTTGTACGTCACAAGTGTAGGTATATTCTTGTAGTCACAGAGCCCAGCGACCAAGCCGGCCAGTAGGATCCTTTAGGGAAGAAAGCCAACAGAGCGCATGATGGTCCGTTACTACTCGTAACGTGCCATATAAATATGGGCGGAACTTCAAGACTGTCCAGACAAGAGCAAGGCATTCACGCTCTGTAATAGAATAGTTGCGCTCGCCAGCTGTAAGGAGGCGGCTGGCGTAGGCGATAACGCGGTCGTATCCCTGTTGGCGTTGGGTTAGGACGGCTCCGATCCCGTGACCACTAGCGTCGGTTCGGATCTGTGTCGGAGCGGATGGGTCAAAGTGGGCCAATATAGGTGGCGTCGTCAAAAGTGTGACAAGGCGAGAAAAAGCGGCAGTTTGAGCGGGACCCCACGTAAAAGGCACGTCTTTCTCCAGAAGTTCAGTGAGTGGTCGAGCGATTGTTGCAAAATCTTTCACGAACCTTCTGAAGTAGGAACAGAGTCCCACAAAACTCCGGACGTCTTTGACTGACTGGGGTACAGGAAAACTCGTGACTGCACGAATTTTTTCTGGAATCCGGCTGCACACCTGAAGCATCGACGAGGTGGCCAAAGACTGTAATCTGCCGGCGGCCGAAGTGGCATTTCGACGAGTTCAATTGGAGACCAGCACTGCGGAAGATGTCAAGAATAGCTGACAAACGCTGAAGGTGGGTCTTAAACGTAGGCGAATATACAAGGACATCGTCGAGGTAACAAAGGCAGGTTGTCCATTTGAATCCTTGTAGCAGAGAGTCCATCATACACTCGAACGTGGCTGGGGCGTTGCATAGCCCGAACGGCATAACCTTGAACTGGCATAGGCTATCGGGAGTTACAAACGCAGTCTTTTCTTGGTCTTTCTCATCCATAGCAATCTGCCAATAGCCAGAGCGTAGGTCTATTGATGAAAAGTATCACGCGCCGTGTAGGCAATCAAGAGCGTCGTCAATTCGGGGCAAAGGGTAAACGTCCTTTTTCGTAATTAGATTCAGATGGCGGTAATCGACGCAGAACCGCCACGTGTCGTCTTTCTTCTTCACAAGCACGACGGGTGACGCCCAAGGGCTTTCATTCATTCATTCATTGTTTATTCAGACAAAACAAAAAAGATTGCCTAGGTTGAAGGGACTAAAGGCAGATTTCCTCTGCCTGACTAGGGTCCCTCCACCCATACATTTGCTGAGATGCAGTGGAACGAAAAAGATACATTTTACAAAAAGTATAAATCAAATTCAAAAAGTATGAGACTTGTCGAAACACACACTTTAAGATATCACGCTAAAGTAAACAACAATTTACCAATAGCAAGAAAAAAAATATGTAAATAACTGATACCATGATAATTTTTAGCCGGAAGACTAAGTATTATACAGAAATACACATTATAAAAAAAGAAAATGAACGTCTTTCACACAAATATACAAAAGTACAAAGAACACCAAAAGAAATATTTATAATTGATAGTACGATGAGGGCACGGTACACGTAAGGAAGTACATCTTAACTTTTTTCCTTTACACTGTTTTTTTAGCATTACCTTTGTTCTAAAAGTTCACGGACATAGCTATTGTTGTGAAGTAGATGAGGTATTTGATATAATAAGGTTTGCTTCCCATAAGTTGTCCTGAATAAAGGTAGTCGAAAACGGTCAAAGCGTAGATCACAGGGAGTATCGTTTGGGTAGCATTGATCCATGTAACTGTCAACGGTGTTTCCTATTTCATTACCTATATATAAGGGGAGTTTAAGATTGTATAATTGGTAGACAGAATCTGAAGTTTGCCGAAAAATGGAGCAGTGTGTTCCCTAGGTGGCAGATTTTCTATGAAGCGTACAGCCTTTTTTTGCAAAACTAACAGCCTGTCTAGATTGGTTTTTGAAGCAGTGCCCCAAATTAAGAGACAATAATGTAGATGCGAATGGACTAAAGAATAATATAGCTGGAAGCTTTAACCAGTTTGGAACTAGGGACTTAAGTTTGTTTAAAACAGAAATCGATGAGGCTCGATGAGGCTCGATGAGGGTTCAATAATGCCCTTGGCTAGCATCCTTGTCGACTTCTTGTTGAAGGATTTTCCGCTCTGCGGCAGATACTCGATATGGTCGGCGGTGAATGGGAAGAGAATCACTAAGTGTTTATGCGGTGCTTTACAAGGGTCGTCTGGCCGAGTGGACGACTGTCGACGTCGAATATGTCACGGTAGGAAGCGAGAAGGCGGCATAAGGCGGCCTGATTGCTCAGGTTTGAGGCCCGGAGATATCATCGGACGTAAGGCCGTGTCGAGGTGTGTGGGGTCTTGCGGGCGACACGGGAGATCTGAGCATACGGCAGCCGCAAAAGTGGTGACCAAGTCATCTGTTAAGGGTCGCAGCTTGGCAACCGAGATTCCCTGAGGTAGTACTTGCTTCGTGAAGCCGAAATGGATAACGGGAAGATATAGCCAGTTAGAGGCCACGGTTACGACGGAGTGTGGCACAGTTATATCACGCGCCACGAGGACATTGGGAATAGGCGTGACGACGTAGTCGCCATCAAGCGCGGGTGAAGCTGTGGCCAATTCGACGAATGTTAGGGCTTCAGGTGGTATACGGAGGAAGTCTGTTGTACAGAGGCTGTTCGGTAGTTCGGGGCGAGTATCTGGAAGAAGAGGAAGTTCGAGGCAAAGAGTACTGGCGGAACAGTCGATCAGGGCCGAATGCGTCGACAGGAAGTCCATCCCGAGAATGAGGTCGTGAGGACAATGGCTGATCACCGTAAATAAAACGGGAACGTGGCGGCAGGCAATGCTAATACGAGCGGCGCACATTCCAGTGACGGCAACAGTTGCACCATCGGCGACGCGTACGGCTTTCGTTATATAAACATTGTAAGGAAGACATTGTAAGCAATATAAACATTGTAAGGAAGACAGAGCGGCGCTCGGGCACGGGTGCGAGATCAGCTGACGTGAAGAAGACAAGAACGACGCTAGATAATAGAAGAGTATTTCTTTTTCTTTAACAATCCATAAAATACCGTAAACAAAACTAATCTTTCCACTTACCTAAAAACAGTCTTTTTAGGCCTTCTTTTTTCTTTTTCTTTCCAAAAACCCACTTCCGCACGATTCATGGCCGATCCCCCGTGGTGGGTTGAGCCATTTCCTCTAGGACCCAACCAACCAGCCAAATATCCATGGAAAAATCGTTGGTGCTGCACCAGGAGGGAAGAAATATCAGTTACCAGGTTACGATGCCGAGTTCCCCCCACCGAACTTTTACCTACACAGGTCTGGTCTGGTACAGTCACCCTTATGCCTCCACTGTAACGAGAGTGAATCTCTGCAACATTTCTTTTTGACATGCAGATTGTTCACAAATCAAAGAAAACGACTGCTAGATCAACCTCTCCGAAAGATGGGCTTAAATTTATCCCTTCCGGTGGTTCTTTCCTTTGGTGCAACTGAAATGGGTTTCAGCCACAGGAACGTTTGCGAAGCCGTGTGCGCTTTTTTACGCGAGACAAAACGAATAGAATGCTAAGTTTATGTACAGTTTCACTGTTTCATCCTATTGGCTTCTTAATTTTTTACTTTTATTTATTTATTTATTTATTTATTTATTTAATTTTTAATTTGGATGGTACCAGTGAATTTCTTTTTAAACCATCCATTCCTAAATATATTCGGACTGTAAAACATTTTTATCTCTAAAATAAGGTACCGCCCGTTTCATGGCCGATCCCCCGCGGTGGGTTGCGCCAGGTAGCTGAGGATCAACCAACCAACCAACCAACCAACGATAAGGCGTTTTCTCTATTTCTCTGTCTAGTTCACGACAATGGCGCAGTCGTCGAAAGGCTTTGGCGAACCCCAGCTGTTAACTTGAAGTAACGCGTCTTCCTGAGGAACACCGTCACGCTTCGTCGCTGATGGAACCCGCAAGTCGACCACCGCGGCAAGTATCGATCCCACCACCAGCGGACAGCGTCCAGGCATGGTCAGTATAATAAACCTATGCGTCCAGGCCTCCACTTGTGGTTCCGGGGAACTACTTGTCCGGCGACGTGCTACTTCGCGCCAACAATGCGCACGGGCTCCGTTCGCCTATAGGGACGGCGTACATGCCTCCTCGGCATCTGTCAACCTGTTGGCTCTTCAAGTACCGCCCGGGGACGGCGTCCAGGCCTCCTTGGCGGCTCAAGCTCACTTCATCGACGCCGCAATAACAGTTCACGACATGACATCACACGGGTTCCGCTTGCCTGGGAACGACGTTGACGCTTCCAATGCCATGGATCCCAGTGTCTAGGACTCTGACCAGGTCTGGAATTTCAAAGGGCCGCCCTCCATGCATCCTTGGCCATGCTTTGTACCACCATCAGTAGCGGAGTCGCTGTATCCTCCGCAAATGCCGGCCTTGGCTCTTCATCGGATCACCCGACAGCGCCGCGGAGCTGCTGCATACCGTCGCGCAACTCCGCGTCACGACTAACGCCTTGATAGCGTCGAGTTCCAAGCGGTCTCCTGTCGCCTTGCCAGCATTGTGCGCAATCAATGTGATGTTGGCTGCGGCCGCCTCACAAAAACTTGGCACCAGCTCACCCGAGAACCGCCGCGAGCTCCGGCGTTCCCTCACGCAGCTCTCAGAGCGACCCGGCTGCTCGGCGTGGGCACACACCGGATTTTCCCCCGCCCTCCCGCTATCGCCGTTGACAGGTGCCGAGGAGCCGAGGAGGCATGTACGCCGTCACAATAGGCGACAGGAGCCCCGTGCGCATTGTTGGCGCGAAGCAGCTCCCTGCGAGCTACCGGTGTTTCGCGGATTTCAGGACGACGCCGAAAATTGGGTGGCGACCATCAACGCTGTCGGAGCTCACGAGGCCTGGACGGACCAGCAGAAATTGCGGGTTGCCATCGACCACCTTCGCGACGCCGCCAAGGCATGGCACGCCTACGAAGGCATCCGGTTACGATCCTTGGCTGAATGGTGTGCCAGACTAACAAGTCTTTTACGCCACCATTCGAGTGCCTTCAACCCTATGATATTCCACCCGCTCCCTAACGCGGATGAGAGCTGAAAACCACTTAGACGGCACAGTTGTGCGCTGCAGCGCATGCGCAGAGAGCATCGCAGAAGGCCATGCAGAAGAGACCAACACCGGCGGCGAGCATGGTTTTTTGATACAGAGCTCCTGTTACACGATGTTGCTATCTACAGTACCATCAGGAGAAACCACTGCCACGTTCATGCAAGAAGGGTCGGTGATGCGCACTGCAAGACCAGCAGCGCCTGCGTACATCCAGTTACCAGTTCTTCTCGTGCCTGACACATGCGACTTTCGGGAAGCTCCGGAAGAGCCCATGGCATCCTTCACTGAATTCAAACACTCACCGGAGCCGCTTACAGTTCCACAGCCTCTTGACGTGCTGTCGTCTACCTGGAAGAAGCCTGTCCCGGGACCACCTGTCATGGCACCCGATGCCCCACCCGAACCGCCTCCAGAATCGTCAGACGTCCGCCACTTGCAAAGTAGCGTGTCCCTAAATGAAGCCGAGGCGTCTGTCAAAGTTGTCATCGAAGACCGGTCACTAGAGCCCAAGTCTACCGATGGTTTGGCATCAGTGGTGTAGCCAGGGGGTGGCACGCCCGACCCGTGACCCCCCGAAATTTTTTCACCTTGGCATACAGAGCGAAAGATGACAATTTCAAGGAGCCCCCCCCCCCCCCCTACCCCGAAATCAAAGAGGTGCCTCTCCCCGAAAAAAATTTCTGGCTGCGCCCCTGGTTCGGATGGTCACCTAAACTCCCCTGACCTGGGCAGCTCGGCGACACAAGACACTAGGGCGGACGTAAATCCCACCATGCAGCTTACAGCCTGCCATTGAGCCCACGGTGGTTGCTGAGCCCATCTTTCCTCAACTTGACATTTCACGGCCGCCGACATTACGGTGCAAAAGACCTCTGGCAGCACGTTCAGGAGTGTCCAGTGATGTTCCGTGCAGGGAATTTTCCCTTTTTCAGGGAATTTTCGACAGTCATTTTGGACGAAAGGGAAAAAGGGAATCTTCGCGATATTGCAGGGAATTTTGAGGGACGGCGAATTTTTTTTTATAACGATCGAAAGAACGTGGACATGAGGCTTTCGCATGCCGCAATCGTTTCTGGCGCATGTAGCGCGCCAAACCACAGCCTCTAAGGTTCGTTTTTAAAGACCATTGTCTTTCTTGGTATAATTCAACGCAGAAACATTGATGACATTGATTTGACTGACTGCTGGTTTGTGTGGCCAGCGATTCAGCTGCCCGGCGAAAGTTTAAGCCCGTGCTCAAAGCCCGCCTATCTTGATCTGGTGAACGTGTTCGTACTTATGAACATTGTCAATCAAAAGTTCTGCGGTCAATTGAAAGGTTTCCCAGTCAATATATATTCTAGTCACTTCACATTTATTTATTTTTTTCTTTACGGTAGTTTGCAGAACCGTTCTTAATCAAGTCAATAAAATGTTCAATACCACCACAAAAGCTTGTTTTATTTCACAATATTTAGTCACCATTATTCAAAAGTTGACGTGCTTTTTGTACAAAATGTGGTGCATATAGATACAGAGCGTCTGCTAGGCACATTAATGTACGCCACGTCACTCAGTAACAAAAAAAAAAAACAAGAATAAACTTTTCTTCTTATGCAGTGGCCGTGTGCACGAGCCTGTACAGCATACCTTCCGCATCGCATACCGCTTAAAGCGAGCTCCAAGGTAGCTCCTTCGTAGTATTAAAAGCCGATCTCAGAGGCGATGCTTTGAGTTGGGCAGGAAAGAAGAGAAAGCGATGGGAAGAGCCTGAAACACGTCGAACACTATATATATATATATATATATATATATATATATATATATATATATATATATATATATATATATATATATATATATATATATATATATATATATATATATTGTCATGACCAAGAACAATGCTGGGGTTCGGGCGCGTGGGCGGCTAGGGCGAAGCGGAAGAAGACGACGGGGGAGATAAAGAACAGCCGGCCCAAGAACGGGTGCTGGTCTCTGTGTCTGATTCCTCACAATGGCGCAGTCGAGGCTGCAGATGTGCGTCGCAGTTCATCGGCGGAGAACATCGTGGACTTTCCTGCTGTTGACCCTGATTGGAGCGCCCGTAGTCCTTCTATGCAGGTCCCGGACTCTGTGTCGGTATTCGACCCGACAATATCGCCGCCAGACCTTCCTCAGTCGGAGATACTGCCCTCGCGCTCGTCACCATCTGAGGACATGGAGGCGCTCACCCCTTTCGTGCCAGATGAACCACACATCACTGAACCGTACCAGACCAACTCTTCTGCAAATTTCCTCCTTGGGACACCTCGTGTGCACGCAACACTTCGCCAGGAACCACCAGCTCGATCCCCTCAGGGAGTTGCACGACGCCTCGCAGGACATCCAGCTGCAGCTCGACCCAACAACTGCGGCGGGACAAACAGATTGGTCTACGACCTTGCCGTAACAGCCAGTGTCGCCCGCCAGAACCGTCGCGGAGAGTTAATGCTAAGTCTCTTTATGGCCGGGAACTTCGAGTACCTCGAAGCTTCCATTTTCGAACGCGAGAACGGCACGAGACTTTTCCTGCAAAGTCGCAGCGTGGCCGAGGTTGTCGACCACCGCGACACACTCAATGTCGTCCGCCAGAGTCGTCGACAAAGGTGCAAGCCAAGCCCCTGCGTCTACAGCGACATAAGGACCGTCCACCACGATGCAGCCAGCATCGCCCACCACGTAACACAGAGGCAGATCCCCAGAGTCGCAGCGTGGCCGGGACCGGCCGCTGCGATGTAGTCAGTGCCGCCCACCAGAACCATCATCGGCAGCTGCGCGCGCTCGCAGTCATGGCCGAGTGTCACGACCAAGAACGAGGCTGGGGTTCGGGCGCGGCTAGGGCGAAGCGGAAGAAGACGACGGGGGAGATAAAGAACAGCCGGCCCAAGAACGGGTGCTGTCTCTGTGTCTGATTCACAATATATATATATATATATATATATATATATATATATATATATATATATATATATATATATATATATATATATATATATATATATATATATATATATATATATATATAAACTTTTTTTGTGCAGGGAAATATGCGGGGATTTTTGGCGATCTATGCGGGGGAAAATGCCGGAAATAGGGAATTTTCGCGCCTCGGAAAGGGAATTCTTCTGTCCAGGACGGAACATCACTGGGAGTGTCACGGGACGATCGTCGGAGGTACTTTTTCGCGCCGAATATTCACAGCTACATGCTAGTTGCGCCTTCTGCAGAGCACGTTGACTCGCACCGTGGCCGAGACCTGCTGCCGCAACGAGGCAGTCAATGTTGGCCACCTGAGACTTCGACACTTCAGCAGGAGATGTCGTGGCGTACACGAGAGAGACCACCCAGGCACAGCCAGAACCGCCCGCCAGAGACGTTTTCGACAACTATGGCGCTTCTGCGTCCAGGGCATAGGTCGGCAAACTCACTCATGACTCGACTCACTCAGACTCACTCAGACTCAGATCGAGCCATGAGTTTGAGTCTGAGTGAGTCCGGGTAAGTAATATTTTGGCGAGTTTGAGTCCGAGTGAGTCCGGTTGAGAAAAATTTTGGTGAGTCTGAGTCCGAGTGCGCCCTAAGCTCAAAATGTATTTCTTGAGTGAGCCGGAGTGAGGTTTAGACTTTTTGCCGGTCTACGGTTCTACTTACGCAACTTAGCTTTACTATCAACCTTACGTAGTTTCACGTTTATACTCACGCCGACTCACGCATACATCAAAGCACCAGCGTTCATACGCCAGCTTAATATTTATTGATCAGAGGCGTGAGTTAAAGAGGAGGAGGGGGGGGGGGTGCCGTAACTTCCTCGCCCGCCCCCCGAGAACTCTTTGCCGGGAATTTTCGATAAAAATATTTCATATCAGTTATCTCTTTAAAAATGTCCTTACTGGATTGCAACCGCTGATAAGGTACGAGATGAAAAGGAGCCAAGTACCGATTACACGAGATATATGTGTTAAAGAGCATCTACACCAAGTTTGAAAAAGCCAATTGTACGCTAATGGACTCATGAGTCAGCTCACTCAGACTCACTCAGACTCATATGGAGCCGTGAGTCTGAGTCTGAGTGAATCCGGCTGGGAAATATTTTCGTGAGTCTGAGTCCGTGTGAGTACGGCTGGGAAACATTTTAGTGAACCTGAGCCCGAGTGAGTCCGGTTGAGAAAACGTTTGGTGAATCTGAGTCCGAGTGAGTCCCAAGGGCAAAACATATTTCATGAGTGAGTCTGAGTGAGCTCCACATGTTTTGCCGACCTATGGTCCAGGGTCTGTGGACCTGCGACTAACAACGCGGCACAACCAATGTCGTCCGCCCGAAAGCACTCCTGCAGCTCTGTGGCGTAGCCAGGGGGGTGGCACACCGGGCCCGTGCCCCTCTACTTTTTGCCGTGGCATACAGAGCTCGAAATGACACTCGACCACATTTGCCTGCCCGGCCCCCCACTTCAGATGAAGTGGGTGCACCTCCCCCCCCCCCCCCTCCCGGAAAAAATTTCTGCCTACACCCCCTGCTGCAGCTCGCAATGTAATTTCGCAGCGTGGTCGAGGAATATATATATATATATATATATATATATATATATATATATATATATATATATATATATATATATATATATATATTGTAATGAATCAGACAAGAGACAACGCCCTTGCTACGGGCCGGCTGTTCTTTATCTGGTCTTCATCTTCCTCTGCTTCCCGGTAGCCGCCCGCGCGCCCGAACTCCAGCGTCGTTCATGACACTCGGCCATGGACTGCGTGCGCGTGTAGCTGCCGAAAACGCTTCTGGTGGGCGGCACTGACTGCATCGCAGTGGCCGTTCACGGCCACGCTGCGACTCTGGTTCGGTATCTGTCTGTGTGCTTTCTGGTGGGCGAAATTGGCTCTGTCGCCGTAGTCCGTAGTCGATCTCTTCCATAGTGCGGCGTCTTATGAAAACTTGCTGGCGATGTCTCAGGCGGGCGGACCTGACTGTTTCCGTATCGCCGCAGGTCCAGTTGACGTTTGTTCCGCCGCACTTCTACACACAGGGCAAGACAGTGCACATTCGGAGATGTCGAATGTCGCAATGTGTGAAGTTGGCCACGCTGTTCGCGGAGCGCCAATTTGCGTCGGTGCGCTCTCCCACCCGTGCGTGACGAAGTGGGGACGAGTTTCTAAGCCGATGATCGATGCACCTTTCGCTCTTGCGGCAGCTCTTGTGTCGTGTTCCCCGAGGAGCTCGAGGTGGCGGTCCTCGACAAAGTGCCACAAACATTAGAGCCGTACCAGTCAGAATTCATGTCACCAGCAGGAGACTCAGGCTTCACCGTGAAATCCTCGATGGCACTGACCACAGCCGTCACAGGCAGGTCGGCTTCTTCCATGGAGGTAGCACATAGAACACTTTGCGTGTAACAAACGTCCACCGTGCTCGCCTTCTAATAACTGCCGTGACGTCCAGGGATATGGGTGCGCATGGTCAAAGCCAATCTTGTCAGCATCATCGGATATGCCTGGATTGTGGAGAGGTAGGGCATCCGTCGTATTACCGGCATCCGTGGACAGATATGGTTGCGTTGGTAGGGCATCCAGTACGACACGTGCCGGTGACTTTAGGGGCCCAAGCGATCACGAGTATGGGGGCAGCTTTCCCGATAGATGTGGATCGGAACCGCTCCCGGGGTGTTTTGGCGTCGGTTGCCGAGGCAGAGTTAGAGCACATGTTGAGTACGGGGTTTGTAGGAGGTCCGGCTGCGCAGATGTCTGCCGGTGAGCTGAAGCTCGCAGTTTCAGCCTCGAGGAGATGACCTTCTCGAGTTTCGACCTTGCTAAAAGAAGTGTCAGATTCGTCGGTGGCGTCATAGCGAATCGGGCCGAAAGCAGCAATCAGAGCTGCACACCATTCCGGCCACGACTTTCGCTTGATGCCGTCGTAGTTGTGCCATGCCTTGGCTGCGCCTTGGAGACGGTCTATGGCAACGATCCATTTATGATCGTCAGGCCAGGCATGACGCGAGCCGAGCGCATTGACCATCTCCACCCAAGCGTCGGCATCGTCCTGCAAACCGGAGAAGTTCGGAAGTTCCAAGATAGCCGGAGGTGGTAAGGTGGCAGGCTGTTAGCAGGAGCTCAACGACGCCAAGCGGTCGAGTTGTTGCGTCATTTGCGTGATGGCACGCATGAGCTCCGCGACGCTGTCGGATGAGGCACCCGCATAGCCAGGATCCACGTCCGCGGAGTATGCAGTTTTAGCAGCACTCACGGCAGCGAGGTCCACGGCCGAGGAAGCCTGGAGAGAGAGAGAGAGTGGTTGGGGAAAAGAAGAAGATATAAAAAAGGGCACACCTGGCGACACCCTCTTGCCCAGGGCTCATGCGACTGCATCCCTTGGAGGCTCATACGTTGTATGAGCCCTGGGCAAGAGGGTGTCGCAAGGGGAAGCCTGAGCGGCGTTCCAGGGCAACAGAACGCTGGGCGCTGTCTTGGCGACGCCGATATATGGCTGCCCTTGGACCACCGAGGAGGCCTGGACGCCGTCCTCGAATGGTGGCGTAGGTGCTTCCGGCCGCAGCAGGGTCCTGGCGTCCATTGTCCAGGAAGCGTGAACGGCGTTCCTTAGACGTAGAGACCCGCAACGCGGACGACCCAGGAGCGCGTAGCGGTGGCTTCAGCCGCAAGGTTCAGTTGTCGGGCTGCGCCATTGTAATGAATCAGACAAGAGACAACGCCCTTGCTGCGGGCCGGCTGTTCTTTATCTGGTCTTCATCTTCCTCTGCTTCCCGGTAGCCGCCCGCGCGCCCGAACTCCAGCGTCGTTCATGACAATATATATATATATATATATATATATATATATATATATATATATATATATATATATATATATATATATATATATATATATATATATATATATATATATATATATATATATATTCCGTGCTTACTGTGGCCCCGTTATTCTCGCAAGCTTCTTCAGGATTTGCATGATATGCTGGTCTTACGGTAATATATATACACTCGAAAGACATATGACTTAATCTTTGAATGAACACGGCACAGATTCACGCAAAAGGGAAGTTTTGGCTGATGGAATGTGACTGTTTGGGACGATGAATATAGACTACCAGGGATTCATCAAGAAATCTTGACAAGGTTGGTGTCAAAGGGATAAAAACGAGAAGCATTAAACTATCATGAGCCGTTAAAATATTAGATGAAAACAATATTTCACGTAACATCTACAAACGGGTTTCCTTGGAGATATTATTTCAGTCTAGGCGAAATCTTTGGTGAGCACAGAGCGGTTTCCTGCCACTCGTTTTCTTCCGAGCTATTATCGCTCTGTACTTACCACGTGAGTGACTTAACCCTATCTTCTTCATTAATGGGAGTCACAATAGCTTTTTGTTCTATCCTCTTGCATGCCTGATAATTGCGCTTTCCTCTGCATACGTAACGGAACGACAACGTGCATGATGCGTGGGCGTGTGTGATACGGGATTCAAGATTGAGAGATGACGTCAGCATCAGATGATCACGTGCCCTACACATGCTGCATTGTGAAAGTTCGAGTAGGCTTTTGCGTAGGAAATAGCTTTATCAGGTGCCGGTACAAGAAATGGCAACAATGAATCATTATCAAAGTGTGGAGTTCAAAGCACTGAAATTGCACTTGGACGCCTTGTGAAGAGCTTCGGAGATTAGTTTTGAAAGCCTGCACTTCTCCAGTATGCGCAAACTGCTCGGTGCATTATCCTTTTAGCATCTCGATCGCTCTGTAATCCAGACAATGGTGTTAACTCTCTATTGCATGAATTATGAGAAAATCAATTCAAAAAATATTTGATCATTTTTTATCATTAACTACGTGAAGAATAACATCTACAAAAAATTTCAGATTTAGTGTGACTGTATTAATGAAAATAAAGGTTTGTGCCAAATATGGCACACTATGCAAGTGGGCGAGCAAAATTGCTGCCATGGCTGAAAAACAAAATCTCACTGATTGCGGTCTTTTTGGCTTGATTTGTGGAATAAAGCAAAGCAATTGATTCCTGTGTTC